>LPNX010127292.1:0-38423 GCA_001517045.1 Pseudotsuga menziesii
AAATGATTGAAGCGTCGTCGCTTAAGCGACGCTTAGAGGAGGATAGCCGTCGCTTAAGCGACGCTTAGGAGGAGAGACGTCGCTTAAGCGACGCTTGAAACCTGGCCGTCGCTTAAGCGACGCTAATCACCATCATTACAAAAAAAAAAAATTATCTTCCTGATTTTTGGCACTGTTAAAATAAAAAATCCGCGCGCCGTCGGAAAAAACCGTCGCATTTTGGATCGAAATCTAGTAGTGACAGAAGGTTGCACATTTTATAAAAGGCCTTGGGTAGATGGGACATTCCCAAGGTGTGGTGGAATGGAAATTTTGGACAAATGCATACATGTCATCGATGAGCATAAACTTGGGATACATGAAGTGAACTCGCACTCATTCAAATATGTCACATGTGATATCGGTGGAGGGAATGAAAGAAAAAAAATACAATTGGTCACCTATCAGGTTAGCAACGAGTTTCTGAATAGTATTTTTTCCTTCATTTATTGCTACTTCATCATATGTCACAACTTATTGATCTGTACATATTTATTGTTGATCTACCAGGTACTGGTATGCAACTTCATGGAGGAATTCTTTGAAAAGACACAATAGTATGTAAAGAATGTACATGTGGCTCATTGGAAAGATGAGTAGTTTAGAGCGTGCAAGGATACATTTCCTATTGGAACTATATTATCAATGGTCGATTTTGCGAAAAACTACACTCTTCAACCATAGAACAAGATACAGAGTCAATATTATCACTCAAATCAGGTCATCTTAATGGTCCATATCACTTATGGACATGGGGCAGATAGTACTGAAGAGAACATGATTATATTGAAGGAGTATCACTTTTACATAAGTGATGACAGGTTTCCTGACTTGGATTTTGTACAACATAGCTTTCAATTGTTCTACAAACACTTGGAGGATAACAATATAAAGATGGAACAACATTGGATTTGGCCTGATGGTTGTGCGGGGCAATTCAAAAATTCTCATGTCTTCTAATGGTTGTGTATTCTCCACAAGAGGCACAAGGTGCCAAATATTTGGAACTATTTTGAGACCGGACACGAATAAGGGGAACATGATGGAGCAGGTGCATGCATCAAGACTGCATTACGTAGGCAAGAGATGAAATTCACAAATATTTCGCTCATCCGACATGCAAAGACCATTGTTGCATGGTGTTCTTCAATGATGGGGTAGGGAGATAGAAGGAAAGAATACCAATCATCTCAAAAACCACATGTACATAGATATTTTTGGGAGGTGGTCGATGTAGATCGATCAAACCTATATGAGTGCAATACCGTCCAAGGAAATCGTGCATTTCGTCCAGTTAGGATGTCAGACAATGCTATAATTGAAATATGGAAAAGAAAACTCTCTCTTTTTTGTTATCCATGTAGCAGTGGTGTGTGGAAATTGAACCCAAGTGATAGAACAATTGCACTCACAAAATTGCTAATCAAACCTGCAAATTTACACACAAAGGAGACTGAAATTGGAGCATAACACTAATCTATATTGATTAAGTGTGAAATAGCCAACCTTATGAAGTCATAGGCTTCTGCAATATATAATTACATGAGATATTAGAATGCATAAGGACGCCATTTGAAATAGTCAAAAGCAGGCTTACTAAATCTAGTCAAATCCCCCATAGGTGCATAAAGCAGTTTCCAAATCTACCTAGGAGCTCACGAATTGGAAAATTCAAGTAGGAAAGCTAATAGGTGATGGAAATACAACTCATACATGATTTTATAAGGAGAAAATAATGGAGGATGATGAGGGGAAAAAACAAGTCAACTGCACCTAGTCATACTTTCCCTTTTGTCGTAAATCTTAGTAAAGCAGGCAATAAAGTAGAAAAAGTAGATATGCACTAGGGAGGATCTGGAATAAAGAAGATATGCTAAATATGGATTCTAGGAGGTTTCCCAAGCACTCCATGACTCATTTTTAGCAAGTTTGACTTCTAGGACATGTGGAACAGAACTTGCATAGAGTGGAATATTGGAAACTAGGCAAATAAGACCAAAATGGATTACTTAATGTATAAGGTAGCTAACTATGGGTTGATTATTCTAACACCCCCCCTTAATCCTGAATTATGAGTAAATATCAGAAAACTATAGGGCCTAGCAACAAGGCTTAGTCACCCTTTACATACTGCATGTCCATTTAACCAAGGAAAGAGGCAAAAACCCAGTGGGGAAATCCTCCTTTAAACATGGACAATAAAACAAAATTTGCAAATATTGTCATCAATCATGCTTCATAGCTTTATCAACAATCAGTAGCAGTGATTTGAGATTGCTAAATGTATTGTCACAAAAAGCTTTGGTGAAGATGTCTGCTACTTCTTCTGAAGATGCACAGAAGAGTAGGTGAATGGTGCCATGATGCACAAGCTGTCTGATGTAGTGCATATGGATCTCAATGTGTTTGTTTCTCTATCTCTGAAATGGACCATTGTAGATTCGAATGGTGCTCTGATTATCACAATATATAATGGTTGAAAACTCTGATTTGAAGCCACACTCACCACGTATCCCCTGCAACCATAAACATTGAGTTGTTGGATTTACAACTCCTTTGTACTCTGCTTCTGTAGATGAGAGTGCAATGGCATTCTATTTCTTGCTTGACCAGCTGATTGGTCCTTCAGCAAGCATGAACACATATCCTGATGTTGAATTTCGATCTGTGTTGTCACCTGCCCAATCACTATTAGTAAATCCAATCAAATCAAGATTAGATTTAGCTTTGTAGAAGATCCAAAGAGTTCGTGTTCCCTAAACAAAGTTAAGGATCCTTTTGGATGCTCTCCAATGGATCTGATGAGTCTTATCCATGTATCTTGAATCCACACTTACTGCATAAGAAATATCAGGTTGAGTTTGTGTAAGGTATAACAAACACTGAATCAGTTGTCTATACAGTGTATTATTTACCATAGGAGAAGAATCCGCTTCTTCAAGCTTAACTCCTGAAAGGAAAGGAGTCTTTCTTGGATTACAATCTTTCATGTTGAACTTGTTCAAAAAATACAAAGCATACATGGACTGATGTACCTTTATTCCGTGTTGGGATTGAGCAATTTCGAGACCCAAAAATTTCCTCAACAACCCCAAATCAGTCATAGAAAATCCATGGTTCATTGCATCCTTCAAGGAGGCAATTTATTTATTTGAACTTCCTTTAATTAGAAAGTCATCCAAATAAAAGAAAATAATCATCAAATAACCATGAATCAGCTTCAAATAAACATTAGGATCAGATTTGCATTGAACAAAACTCAATGACAACAGAAATCCATCAATCTTGGCATACCAAGCCCTGGCAGCTTGCTTAAGCCCATACAATGATTTCTTTAGCCTGCACACAAAATATGGATTATTAACAAACCCTTGAGGCTGTTGCATGTAAATCTCTTTAGTAATATCTCCATTCATGAAATCACACTTCACATCCATGTGGTGTACCTCCCACTGCTTCAAAGCTGCAATGGCTAAGGCTAGCTTGATGGAGTCCATCTCTGCCACTGGTGCAAAGGTCTCATTGTAGTCAATACCATGTACCTGTGAGTAGCCCTTGGCTACCAATCTTGCCTTATATTTCAAAGGTGAACCATCCGTAGAAAAATTATTTCTGAAAACCCACTTACATTGAACTAACTTTCTCCCTAGGGGAAGATCAACCAGTCCCCAAGTGTTGTTCTTCTAGAGTGAGCTGAATTATTCTTTCATGGTTGTTTTCCATCTTGGATCATGTACTGCATCTTCATATTTCTATGGCTCTGATTCAACCATCATATAGCATTTCTCTGCAAACAAATGTTCTTTCATACACAGGGCACTCTCAAACTGAGATCTAGTCCTCCTAGGATCACTAGGATTTCTAGCTAGTTCCCCAGCTGCATGAATGGTATTTGCTGCCTATTTTGGCCTTGTAGGACTGTCACGATCTGCAATTAAATCATAATTGTCAGACATATCAGAATCAGAAATATAATTTGTCTCTTCACTTACATTCAATGGTTCTGGTGGTGAAGAAGACTCCGCAACTTCAACTGCTGCTAAAGGTTCTTGTTGGAACTGAACACTCCTTTCAATGAAGGATTTGTTTGTGCTCAAATTGATCATCTTCTACCCTTTTGAATCTTAATATTACCCAACAAATAGACACTCTTGGATTTGGGGCTACAAAGCCTTCCTCTTTTCTATTGGAATTCTAGCCCAAGCCCTTGAGCCAAAAATCCTGAAATGGGTCACATCTGGCTTGTGCCCACTCCATGCTTCGAAAGGATTCATACCATCAAGCTATTTATGAGGCACCCTATTGTGGATATAGGATGCACAGTTTATATCCTCGGCTCAAAACTTTGGTGGTAAAGTCTTAGCCTCCATCATACAGGTTTCCATCTCTTTCAGTGATTTGTTCTTTCTCTCAGCAACATCATTTTGCTGTGGTGTGTAAGGGATTGAATGTTGCATCTGATTACCTGCATATTCATAATATTGAATGAAATCAGACTTGACATAATCACCACCATTGTCATATCTGAGGATCTTGAGTTTCCTCCTAGACTGGTTTTCAACCAAAGCCTTAAAGACTTTGAAGAGGCCAAAAACTTCAGACTTATGCTTTAGGAAGTAAACCCAACAGTACCTGGAAAAGTCATCTATGAAGGTCAATGCATATTTGGACTGACTTATTGAAATATGAGGAAATGGACCAGCAATATCACTTTGGATCAACTCAAGAGGTGTACAGGTTCTCTAATGACTAGCTCTCTCAAATTTATGCTCTCGGTGTTTTCCTAAGATACAACCTTGACAGACTCCCTTGGAAAACTTAATCTTTGGTAACCCTATGACCATTTATTTTTCACTTAGATCGGAAATATACTTATAGTTAAGATGGACAAATATTTCATGCCAAAGCTTTCTTGCCTCATTGGCATGAATCAAAAGAGCAGAGGGATTTGAGTAGGGTAGGAAATGTGAGAACATGTATACCTTTGAAGTGTGATCAGCAACTCTTTTTGCAATGAATTTACCGCTCAAGATATCTATGATATCAACATCATTAGGAGAGAATATGACCTTCTTTGGAGACCCTGTGTGGGTCATCTGATACACTGAAAAGAGGTTAGAGGAAAGACCTAGAACATACAATACATTGCTATACTTACCATGGTCAAGATCAATCCTTCCTTTTCCCAAACTATCAGTGAGAGAGTAATCTCCCACCACTATTGGTGGACCTTTAGACATGTCAAGAGAGGAGAATACCTCCTTGGTCGAAACCATATGTCTTGAAGCTCCAGAGTCTATGATGAAGCTAGGCGAGCTTGATGTGCCAGCAACCAATGCACGTATTGTCTCTCTGTCCTCTGAATTTGTTCCTCCTTCCCTCTTCTTTGGGATATCAAGAAGGGAGATGTTATTCTTCTTCAGGAGTTGGGTCAGCATGTCAATTTGCTTCTTCATGTATGATATTTTAGGATGACAGCGCTTACTACAGTATGCACACTTGCTCATTTCTCCTTTTTTCTTCTTCTTCTGGAAGTTATTCTTGGAACCTTGGGGCTCCTCCTGAGACTTGTTCTTGTCTCTCTTCTACTCAGGTGGATTCTTATATTTCTTCTTTCCTTTGGAATCCACCCTTGAATCTCCATCAACCAAAGCTTGGTGTTTGGAAGGTTTGATGGTGCCCATCATCACCAGTTTATCTTGTTCTTATGTGAGGGATTCCATGAACTCTACAATCTTGGGCATCTTCCAGACTCAAGCTGTCAAATTGGTGGCATGGAAGGTCAAAACAAACATTGAATAGTTAGGGAAAATCTTCGAGAGTATGGCCAAAACTAGTTCATCCTCCTTATTTTCAATTCCACACTATTTTAGTTGCAAAAGAAGGGCCTTAAACTTGGAAAAGTAGAGTTGCAGGGATTCAAAGATGCTGGGATGCAAAGAGATCAATTCTTTTTTGATTTGATGTCCTCTCATCTCATCTATGTTACCAAAAATATCTACAAGTTTCTCCCATACTTCACTAGGTGCTGTCAATCCATCAAGATGGAAGAGGAGGTCTCTGGATATGCTCAGACACAAGAGACCATAGGCCTCATCCCTCCTGTTGTGCCATTTAATTTTCTCTGCAGCTGCATGGGTCTCTGCTTCAGTTTCCATAGTCACCCTATAGATCCCTTTTTCTCTCAACTATATCTCCATCTCTGCTTTCCATTCAAAGAAATTAAATAGAGTCAAGATGATATTCTGAGATTGATCCGTAGCTTAGAAATTGTCCCTTTAGTTAGCATAATAGCTCCTAGTCAAGATGTCGAACATGCAATAGAAATATGGAAGGAGAGAAATCGATCTACAAAGGCTCTAATACCATGTGGAAATTGAACCCAATTGATAGAACAATTGCACTCACAAAATTGCTAATCAAACTTGCAAATTTACACACAAAGGAGACTGAAATTGGAGCATAACACTAATTTGTATTGAATAAGTGTACAATATCCAACATTATGAATTCATAGGCTGATGCAATATATAATTACACGATATAGTATAATGCATAAGGATGCCATTCAGAATAGTCAAAAGAAGGCTTACTAAATCTAGTCAAATCCCCCATAGGTGCATAAAGCAGTTTCCAAATCTACCTAGGAGCTCACGAATTGGAAAAGTCAAGTAGGAAAGCTAATAGGTGATGGAAAGACAACTCATAAATGATTTTATTAGGATAAAATAATGGAGGATGATGAGGGAAAAAAACAAGTCAACTGCACCTAGTCTTACTTTCCCTTTCGCCATAAATCTCAGTAAAGCAGGAAACAAAGCAGAAAATGCAGATATGCATTAGGGAGGATCTGGAATAAAGTAGATATGCTAAATATGGATTCTAGGAGGTTTCCCAAGTGCTCCATGACTCAATTTTAGAAATTTTGACTTCTAGGACATGTGGAAGACAACTTGCATAGAGTGGAATATTGGAAACTAGGAAAATAGGACAAAAATTGATTAATTAATGTCTAAGGTAGCTAACTATGGGTTGATTATTCTAACATGGTGAATGGGACAACTGTGAATCCATAGATTGGGTTGATAGCTAGGATCATGTATCACTCCCCATTGGTTGACAAATAACTACAGAATTATCCCAGTTGGAAGAGGGCCAATCGAGTATTTCACATGACTATGACCATATTTCAGATCTCATACAACTAGGTTCGACTATTATGTTAATCACTTTGAAATGTTTGATGACTAGTTGTGTTTAGTTAGCTGACTCCTAGGTCTACACTTTATTTTATGCAGGGAACATATACGTAGTGGTTTCCCTAAGAGACAATGAATGGAACACTAACTACAGGTTGGCACGTTGCTTGGATGGGAAGCATACCCTCATTGTCTCATTAAGTGACTCCGAGGGAAATGATTTTCCAATTGTGTTGATGGTTATCAAACGAGAATATTTGACATAGGTTTCCCAAGCAAAAAAGGAAAAAGGTTATGTATTTGATGATTATAGACCAAGTCAAATTGTATACAATTATACAAACTTAATTAATTAGCACAAACCTCCAGCTGCAAACAATGCCAAACAAGAATTCATTAAAGTCACGATACGTGTTGAATTACTTTGAGCATGAGAGGCTAAAGGATACCATTGCCATTAAAGGTGATCCTGAGAGTCTAGTCGAATTACCACAGGTAGGTAGTCAGGTATGTGGTAGTCTGATATTTTGGTTTCATGGCCTCATTGAATATTTATAGTCTGATACATTGAGTGCTTGATAGATTGATAAATTCAATAGAATTCTACAATGGATTTGTTGTATTATATTGATACTTACATGACTCATGCCTTATATCCCAAGACCATTATCTAGCACTCTATTTGGGATATGTCTATTTCATTTTCCTTGAATCTTGAACTTGATCCTATAAGGAAATATCCTTGAATATGTTAATTATCTCCTTCACTCCGATAATTTGTTTCTCCACAGGAATCCTTAAACATGCTTCCATGACCTAGCAAAAGCCCATTTTGATGCACGCCTTCCATTCTATGCCCTAGGTAGGGATTCAACAGGTGTCCGTGAAAGCTTGTAGGAGGTGGGATTCAACGTGCGATAGAATGATGGTAGTTTCTTAGATCGATGGACCGTCAGCTTTTTTGGATTCAGGACATCGGGATAGTGTTATGGGAGGCCCTCTAATCTGGTTCCATGGATAAGAGACCATTTTTTTGGTCAATTTTAGAAACTAGTGTTTTCCTCAATAAGTGAATGTGAAATTTTTGGAAATGGGGGTCAAATTCGCATATTTCTCAGTCATGAATGTGTGGCTATCATTCCCACATGGAAACTACCTAAAAATGCTACAAGACCCACCTAGAATCCCTTTTTGATGCACGGTTTCCATTCTATGCCTCGGTAGGGATTCAACAGGTGTCCCTGAAAGCCTCTAGGAGGTGGGATTCAACATGAAATAGAATGATGACCGTTTCTCGGATTGACAAACTGTCAATTCTGTTGGATTCAGGACATTGGGGTAGTGCTAGGGTGACACTCTAATCTGGTTCCATGGACAAGGGATCATTTTTTCGGTCAATTTTGGAAACTAGGGTTTTGCTCAGTAAGTGAATGTGAAATTTTTTCACATGGGGGTCAAATTATCATATTGCTCGATCGTGAACATGTCGCTATCATTCACACATGGGAATTTCCTAAATATGCTTGCACGACCCAATTGAAGCCATTTTTGAATCACGTTTTCCATTCTATGCCCCGGGTAGGGTTTCAACAGGTGTCCTTGAAAGCCTGTAGGAGGTGGGATTCAATGTGCCATATATTGATGATCGTCACTTGGATGGATGAATCATTTTCTCTGTTGGATTTTAGACATTGGGATAGTGCTAGAGGAGGCCCTGTAATCTGGTTCCATGGACAAGGGATCAATTTTTGGTCAATTTTGGAAACTAGGCTTTTTCTTAGCAAGTGAATGTGAAATTTTTTCACATGGGCGTCAACTTTTCATATTGCTTGATTGTGAATGTTTTGCTAGCATTCCCAAATTATACATGCTTAAACACACTTGCATAACCCAGTGAAATACCCTTTTAATGCACGATTTCCATTTTATGCCCCGGTTAGGGATTCAACAGGTGTCCCTGAAATCTTGTAGGTGGTGGGATTCAACGTGCCATAGAATGATGATCGTTACTCAGTTCGACGAAATGTCATCTCTGTTTGATTTAGGACATTTGGATAGTTCTATATTGGCCCTCTACTCTGGTTCCATGTACAATGGATCATTTTTTTAGTCAATTTTGGAAACTAGGGTTTTGCTCAATAAGTGAATGTGGAATTTTTCCACATGGGCATCAAATTCACACATTGCTTGAATGTCAATGTGTGGCTAGAATTAACACATGGAACATGCCTCAACATGCTTTCACAACCCACTAGAAGCCCTTTTTGATGCATAGTTTCCATTCTATGCCCTGGGTAGGGATTCAACAGGTGTCTGTGAAAGCTTGTAGGAGGTGGGATTCAACATGCCATAGATTGATGACAGTTGCTTGGATCGACGAACTGTTGGCTCAGTTGGATTTAGGAAATTAGTACAGTGCTATGGGATGCCCTCTAATATAGGTCCTTAGACAATGGATCATTTTTTTGGTCAATTTTGGAAACTAGGGTTTTGCTCAGTAAGTGAATGTGAAATGTTTGCACATGGGGGCCAACTTCACATGTTACTCAACTGTGAATGTGTGGCTAGCAGTCCCACATGAGACATGCTAAACATGCTTGCATGACCTAGTGAAATCCCTTTTTGATGCACGGTTTCCATTCTATGCCCTGGTTAGGGATTGAACAGGTGTCCCTGAAAGTTTGTAGGAGGTGGGATTCAATGTGCCATAGAATGATGATCGTTGCTCATATTGATGAACCATCAGATTTTTTGGATTCAAGACATCAGGATAGTGCTAGTGTGGCCCTATAATATGATTCCATGGACAAGGGATGATTTTTTGGTCAATTTTGGAAACTAGGGTTTTTCATAGTAACTGAATGTGAAAGTTTTGCACATGGGGGTCAAATTTGCATATTGCTCAACTGTGAATGTGTGGTTAGAGTTCCCACATGGAACATGCCTAAAAAGTCTTGCATGACCCACTGGAAGTCCTTTTTGATGCACGGTTTCCATTCTATGCCCCGGGTAGGGATTCAACAAGTGTCCCTAAAAGCCTTTAGGAGGTGGGATTCAACGTGCCATAGAATGATGATCGTTGCTTGGATCAATGAACTGTCAACTCCGTTAAATTTAGGAAATTGGGAAAGTGCTAGGGTGTCCCTCTAATCTACTAGTTCCATGGATAAGGGATCATCTTTTCGGTAAATTTTGGAAACTAGGGTTTTGCTTAGTAATTGAATGTCCAATTTCTGAACGTAGGGGTCATCTTTGCAAATTCCTCGACCGTGAACATGTGTCTAGCATTCACACATGGAAAATCACTAAAAATTCTTGCACAACCCACCATAATCCCTTTTTGATGCACTATTTCCATTGTATGCCTCGGTTAGGGATTCGACAGGTGTCCCTGAAAGCATGTAGGAGGTGGGATCCAACGTGCCATAGATTGATGACCATTGCTTGGATCATATGAACTATCGGCTTCGTTGGATTCAATATATCATGATAGTGCTAGAGTGGCCCTCTAATCTAGGTCCATGGACAAGGGATCATTTTTTTTGTCAAATTTTGAAACTTGGGTTTTTCTCAGTAAGTGAATTTGAAATTTTTGCACATAGAGGTCAGCTTGAAGGTGATTGTAGATCTTTCACTCTTGAAAAAAGACTTGGTGCAAACAATTATTCCATGTGTAGCTATCAAGAATTATGTTACCAGTTGTGCGGTGTTTAACTTGACTTATTTCCCATCATTTTAAAGAAAGAAATATTCTTTGTTTTTGTTTTAATCAAGGAGAAACGAGTTGTCAATCTCTATGTGGAGGTGAATTGATATTAGGATCTCATATCATTCATGGTACTGGAAACTCAAAAGAAGGTTGTTTCCCATATTAATTTAGCTAGGTAATCCAAGAGATGTGACCATTTGTACGATGAAATGCAGAAGCAGACAGTTAGCACAGGAAATTAGCCCAAAGGTTGCAAAAGGCCCACTCCCACGTAAAAACAAAACTACTTTAGACTGTGCCTCTGACCCTATGCAGTTAGAAGGGATCTTTCATTTTTGTTGTCGGAGTCTACTAAGTTTAAAATTTTCAGTCAAGGATAATCAGGGGGCTAGGATCCTGAATGGGACAAAGTGTATCAAGGCAATATGTAAGGTGAGATTATCGGGGTAAGGGACCATTGGAAATGGAGTTGAAAACCTACGTAGGGAACAATTGCATAAGGAAATGAATGGTCTTGGGTTGCAAATAGAGGAAAGGTAGTCATCAATCTCCCAATCAAGATATTTTTAGTAGGCAGTTGGAGGATGAGAGAGAACAACCCATCACATGGAGCACCAATGAGATGAATTCCATGCAACTTTAGAAAAAACTTGACAAACGTCTGGAACAACATATAGAGCATAGAAAGTATGAATTCATAACTATTATACACTAAGTTGCAGACATGAAATCAATCAACAAACTAGAATGAAAACAGGAAACACATTACGACGTAAAAGAAGGTACATATTGGGAGAAGCAATGACACATGAATCTCTTCCATGAGAAACAACTATTCCTCTTCAATTTTATTCATAACACGGGAATTATATCTTATTTACAATGGAGAGCCTCAACCCTAGAATGTTTCACAATTCAACCAACTCCTCTATCCCTCTATCGGGAGTGTATTTATACTATTCTAATGCTGAGACTACCAAATTGGAAATTGTTACAAGTCATTAGCATGCATTAACAGTACACGGAGTGGAACTATCGCAACATTTTACAAATAAACAATAAACATTATTGATACGTGGTGTGTGATAATGCAGATTGACAGCACAGAGCTCTCTCCCATTCCACTTCGTGAAAGTGATCCCCATGCGGCATGCTAATGGGCAATTGTTTACTTAGGCTACTTTGGATATATCCCTATGTTTCTTCGACCAACCTACTTCTTCTAGCTCATGTTTCCCAAAGGCTGACAAAAAGACCTGAATCCATCGTCCGATCATTTTCCCAACCCATCCTTTGTCTGGTAACACTATGATAGGAGGAGGATGAAAAAAAGGTCGTCATGCACTTGGTGATGATAAACAACTTAAGAATCTTATCATCCTTGTATTGCTTTCTTCCTCCTACGAGGAGGGTTATCCCGTAATCAATGCAACTAGGTGTGTGTTTAACCCTCTCCTCGCCTATTAACAAATAGTCAAGTGGAAATCATAGGGGTGGTGTCGAAGGCTTCGGACATGCCTTGTCCCAGAATGAGCATTCTCTCCAACAGTTCTGCCACCACTATGATCTAGGAATTCAGAGGTTGTGACTGCAACTGGGAATATTGGAGGTATGTCATTGGGATGTCAAAACCCACGCAATGCACATACAGATACTAGGTTGTGTAGAAGCAAGTGAACCCCCTTGGTATTTAACATTTGTGCCTCGGTGGTTGGAAATATCCTGATATGGATAACCAAAACACAAATCTATGTTTTCCTACCAAGAGTACCCCTTGTCAAACTAATTTCTTGAACCACACAGCCATGGTTACCTGTGAAGGAACTCAACACTTCTCTACATTCAACTCTATACTTATTATCATATACACATTTCCATGTCTCAAAAGATCTCCAAAAGATGGTTTTATATAGGGAAATCCGACACAACCCAAAAAGAGCTATACCCTTAGAATATCGGGCTTTATGATGGTGGCACGTGTGATGCTAGGATGGAGAGCCATCCTTCTAATGTTCAATCATATTATCCGATATGGGAAATATTCCAAACAATTCCCATGTGGATGCCAAGCTGGTTTCAAGGGATGTGGATTTGACCTTTCTCTCCCTTTCAATTACCATGACGGTGGCATCGGTATGTTTTAGTTCATTGCATCCCATGACCTCGTGTAAATTCAAATTCAGTTGTCTCAACGAATCAAATCTCGATGTTTCTCACGGCTCCCTTCGAAGTGAACCACGTGCCACATTTCTGAATCGGGGAAATTAGCATCGTTGGAAAATACTTCCACCTTAGACTCATCCTGAATGGCGTCAGAGGAATCAACCAATCTGTAATGGGGGAATATTACATGCATGAACACCTTATCCACTTTCATCTCCGCACTGGATGTGAAACATGTACCTTGGGAGCCTACTCAGCCATCTGATTTGAGGAATCTTTCACGTCCACCATCCACGTCCAATTCTTTCTGTCGCCAACTTTTCTCCTCTGAACACCACAGGAAGTTTTGGATCATGACATGTTCTCGACCGTCGATTGCGACCAACCCTTCAAGAAGTCGTAGATCTGAGTGGCCTCCATCATCTTTCACAATGAGAAACCATGGTATTCATCTGTGCTAGTCCACATTGTGAAATAAACCGTAGCCGTATATTTATTTCTTTTCTTATCGCGGTGTTGACGGGCATATGTGACTATGCACGCAACAGGGGAAGACAACCCAGACCGGGATTCTTAAAGCAGGCTCCAAGCTGTTTGGGATGGTTGTTCCCGACATGTTTAAAGGCTCTGTTAGCCTGAAAGTCTAATTAAAGAAAAGTGTACGGATAAAGCTAACGCTACTGATTATTAATCAGATATATACCTATCTCTGTACAAGTTAATGAATGTTATTAATTACAGTATTAATCAACTAAGTTAAATAACTATTAACAGACTTGATCAATAACAAAGATACATTATATACACCTGTACATTAATCAGAAATGAAAAAGAATAATCTGAATGTGACATGAATATAAACATCTGATTCAAATAGATTTTTTAACAATATAATTAAGAGAAAAAGAAATTATATTATCCTAACCTAAGTCTTATCCTGATCAGGAGCGTGGCAAATATAATCCTGAAACCGAATCTTCTAATGGGACTATTGCATGAATAATCTTGAGAGCATTCAAAAGAAATTCAGAAAATAACAAGATCATACAATAGGCACATGTATCACATGGGTTATGATGTCAATCACCAATTGCACAATATGACATCCATCAACAAAGTCGAAATCAGAATAAGCCGATAATTACACAAGATATATTTGCATAAGCCACCAAAGAGATTATGACAAACATTTAAAAATATGGGAAAAATAATAAGACTAAGCGATACCATAACACATATGAAAAGTAAAAATACTGTAAATATATATAACTATCACCAGTTTAAAAACACTGTATCTACTGACAGGAAACTGCCTCCAGTTACAGAATGATCAAACAGTAGTCTTATCTTCTTTTTTTCCTGAACTATCGACCGCCTATCCCCGATGCTATCTCCCCTTTAAATACATTAAATCTCAAAAAATAAACAGTTCTAAAAACTAGAGATAGCAGAATTGAAACCTTTAACTGATTTCCCTTAAAATGACAAGTGAAACATGTCATTTTTAACATACGCAGAAATGCCAAGAAATAGGAAAGATCTGATTCTTAACAACGAATCAAAACATCAGAACATAGATCATGTAACAACACCTGGAAAGTAGCTCCTGTAAAATTGATTTATTTCCAATTATATAGGGATCGTCCAGGCAATAGGCGGTTATCAAAATCCGAGAAAGAAAATCCATTAGATTACCTGCGACACTGTGTACAAAAGAAATATAATTAAAACGAAATCAGACAGAAAATCAAATCAACTAAATAATAAATAAATTAACACAAAAAAAATACCTGTAAGTGAAAACTCGATTATCAATCTATCAAAACTTCAAACCTGTAATCCAAAACAAGTGCATTTCAACCCATTATAAATTCACAGGTGCATTAAACACCTGAATGTTAACGCCCTTTGTTGGATTCGACGACTGACCCTTAAATTGCATTAATGTGATTTGAGCATTAATCTCTCCTACCCTCTCTTCATTCCTATAATTTTCATTTTGCAACTTTAATACCCTTCTAATTAGCCTATTCTTATGCTTTTTAACATGCAACAAAGACTTATTGTCTGCATCTAACTGCTCTTTCAACTTCAAATTCTCGGCCTCTACAACATCACGATGAGCCGACATCTCAGTCACCCTACCTTCCATGTTGCGAATCTTATCCAACAAACATGTAATGAACATTGGAGGAATCACATCCCCAGCTTGATACGAACTTGGCAAGTTTGTATATACAGCCTGCCCCTTAACTGGGAGATCAACAACAGGATCAGGCTGAACATCCTTATCAAACGCGGGAGGACTATCCTCTACAGGATTCGAGATGGATTCAGGACCAACATTATAGTTATCAGCAGGCAAAACCGGGTGATATTCTTCATCGTCTATAACAACAGTCTCGACACAAACACCATCATTTATAGGTGATTTGACAGCATTGCACTTAGCCATCCTCCTAGTAAACCTACCCATCAACTTAGTTTTCGGCCTTCTACTGGTTCATTTACAGGTATCAGTGTTTCTTTTTGGCGTTACTGGAGATAAACCCGAAGACTCCTTCATACGCTTTGCAGATGCAAAGGAACCAAGACTACCCACAGGAGGAGGAATCGACTCGTTACAGGCACTGAGGCTCATACGACCAGTAGGGTTTGACACGGGTTTGCTTGACGAAGGCTGGTGTAAAGGAGAGACCGAAACTGGATTAAAATCTTGATGCCTGATACATTCCTCAGTACATTCAAACTGATAGTGGCAGAAGGCCAAAACACCATTAGACTCAATGAACTCATCCCATGACCTGTTTAACTTTGACAATTCCCTCTCAATCAACATTTGGACCAAGCCGTGATGGAAAAGGCTATGACTAAAATGTTTCAGATGCTTTTTAATTGTAGAGGACATTTTAAAAAGACTGTGAACTAGGTAATAAGGTAAATTCAGAGGAAACCCAATAAAAACAGACATCAACCGCAGATGGTAAACATAGGCTGAAGACAGGCGACCTTCACAGGTCACGTACCTGTGTATTAAGTCCAAGACCGGGAGCCATTCCTTTTTAAATTATTTGTGGGAGACACCGGCTCGGAATGATACCTATTGACAGGGGGTTTTGAGAAACTACCTCCATTCAGTGATGTTCATTGGCTTATATTTAAACCACCTTTCTCCTGTTAATGCCAAACCAGTTGCGGAATGATACCTATTGACAGGGGTTTTTGAGAAACTACCTCCATTCAGTGATGTTCATTGGCTTATATTTAAACCACCTTTCTCCTGTTAATGCCAAACCAGTTGCAAGTGCAACTGAACGTTCATCCACACGAAACTAGAGATCACAAACTTTAACCTGAAAGTCAACCAAAGACACAGCAAAAACCCTCGTGACTTCGGGGTTCAAATCTAAGAACTTACTGACAAATGGAAACCATCCAACAGTCTCGACCTTTGCTAACAGCTCAGGGTTCGAATCTAGCAATTTCATCTCACAAGGCTCGACTCTCACCACCGGGGCCATGACTGACTGTTCATAGGCATGCAAAATCACCCAGACAAGGTACTCGAGCTCACAACATGACAGAGAACCAGAGAGTGAACACTCAGGGTGCAGACCCAGCAAAAACCCTAAGCAATGCAGCCCTAAACATTCATAAAACGACTTCACCATGAGCGAACGCAGCTAAAAATCCTGAAAATTTGGCATGAAGGGAATGATAACACAAACAGGCAGTTACAATGAGAAATGATGGCAAACAAATCTAAATCGAACTGATATTTCCATTATTTAACCCGAGCTATTGACGTAAGACCACTCATTGCACAGACTACAGGTGTTAACCGATCATGAAGCCACGACATTGGTTATGTACTAAACATTGAATGTGATGGGCAGAATCGACTACAAGCACAATGATAGCAAATCAATCTTACAGCAGGTGGATCGACTTCAGAGGCGATGGCATGAGTCGAAACAATAGTAAGGATTAAAACCTTTGAACGTTGATGCTCAGACCTCAAGGTATAACAACATTACCTTCGAAGGTGGCAAATAAATTACATGGGGAACGTAGCATAACCATCATGTCAACTTCGACCCTTCGCATGTTATAATATAGGTGACAATACAGATCATATTATATAAGGTCGAGATTAATATTCGTGCTTGGATCATGCAAGACTCAAAGGTTAAAATACAAGTGCTAGACAGAACGTGTCATAAGCATGAAACCCAAAATCAAATCCTCATAGCATGGGGCACATTATAACAATCAGCCCTAAATATTAATAACATGAGAAAATATAATTCGGATGTCAAATGATAAACCTAGGATAAGACACATTTGCCTAAATCATTAAGATTTTGATACTCTAGGTCTTATCTAATTTTCAATAAACCGATCACACATACCCATTATTTAATATTCGTATGACACCTATGATAACATGCCGAACCAAAATATAATCAATAATCCAAGTTCGCAACCTAAATAATGACTATGATAACAAAATCAGAGGGTAAAGATCAAGTGATAAACGTTTGGACAAGGTTTGAAGATTAGGTTTATGGAAAAAGGACATGAAGATCATTAATACTCCTCCCTTAATTGTTAATGTAAATCTATCCAAACTAATAACTTGATAATGGTGATTTTGTCAAATAACCTATAGTTTGCAAAGGCTGCTTAAAAAACATTAAATTTCATTGATTCAGTAGCTCGCAGAATCTCATTGTTTCAGTAGCTGGTGATTCACTAGATTTGCTTTCAGAAATTCGAACATTTCATCAAAAGAAAATAGGATTTTGTTTGATGAAATAATGTTTTTTAAGGCTGTTGAGCAAGGGCACAACACGCAGCCATTGATTTTTGCGACCGCTACCCCTCTTTCGTGATTTGAAATCGTGGATTTACCCGCACAAGTGTGTTTTGCAAAATCGATTGAGGCCATAGATCTAACTTAGATCGCATCTCGGTCGTAGAATGTTTCTAACCTTTAACCCATTTTGCGATTTGAAATGGTGACCTTGGCCGAGCATGTCCACTTGCGTGAAATGGTTTGGAGTCATTGATCCACCTTTGATCAATCTCAACCTTTTATTTTGAGTCCCGTTCAATTCCTTTAGCACACCTATTATTTTCTTCTTTTCCATACGCTTATGATAACCTGAAGGGGTGTTCATATGAAGTTCACGGGAATGAGACCCTCATTGAAGTCCTATCAGGCCCATAAATCAACTGTTAAAAATGGAGTGTTAACAACTGGCTCCATGAGGGATGCTATCCTCCCAGTGAGGTGGAAAAGAATCCTGTGTAGACCAAGTAGCAAAACCATTGGGATTCCTTCAACCTTTCTTTGACATCTCCATTCTGCTTTGAGCTACTGCTTCAGCGAATTCGTGTCACTCTTGCAAATCATGCTCGTGACTGTAAACTTGTGTTGATAACTGAAAATGAAAACAAACTAAAATAGTAATGAAGGAAATGCTCAATAACTACCGAGCTTATTTTTTCTTACCTACTCTACCTAACTTTGTGCACAAGTATAATTAAGTGAAATCAGACTTTCAATGAAGCCAATCAAGCAACTTGCCTAATAGTTTTGTTCTTTTATTGTGCTTGATGGATAAAAAGGAAATAGATAATGGGATAAGGAAATGGTAAACAAATTGATCTTCAACATAGGGATGCAACCAATCACTTCCTTTACCTAGACCCTCCATGTATTCGGCCATGGGGTCATAGAAATCACGGGAACCTCCATCATGTTCTATCACCTGCTCATGGGAAATCCATATGGAGATTCCTTCTCCTAGAGATTTGGCAGGATGACACTTGGAATACTTTGGAAGAGGACCCACATAATCTTTCTTCAATGGAACATCCTGCTTTCCACTCGAAATTTCTGTAACAAGACCTAGATGTGCTTCAAGGGGGAGGTCACCTGCTTCTCCAGTGGAATTGAGTATGCATATTCCTCTTGTGTGACATGGTGCTTCTGAAGGTGAATAATAAGAAAACGTGTTCATTTGGAGGTTGTTGCATCCGTATTCATTGCTTGACACTTCATTATAAATTCCCAACGTATTAGTAGCAGGAGAGGAGTCGCCTGGCTACTTCCCATCATCTTTTTTCCTGTACCATTTTTTGTCATTCACCATCTCTGTCTCTTTCTATTTTTACTTGGAGGCTTTAACCATGTGTCGTATTAATTCAAAAGAGGCATAACACAAGGGTAGGCTATCACCTCTAGCGCCCTTATTGTCATGTCGCACCTAAACCTTCTGATTTCGCATTGCATCTTAAAGCCTTTCATCAGCAAGCTTTGTTTGAACAACTAGCTCATCAGGTATATTCTATAGCTACTCTTCCTCATATTCATCATACATAGGCATACCAAAATCCTTCTTAAAATAGTCCTTTGTGGACTAGGGGTGGTGCAATTTGCCATCTTCAGAGAACAATCATGCAGGACTACCTGCTCCTGCATCAGGCTGGTCATCTTTTTGCATATCAGGAGAGAGTTTTGACGGGTCAAATACTTTCCCATTCTGCTTGTAGGTCCCAACCAATTAGTACGTGTCTTCTATTTCACCACCATTGTCTTGATCAGACAATTTCTTGGACATGTTAAGGTTTTCCTCAACCTTCAAACAATCAATGAGCATATGCTGCAGGGTGGTTGATTTTCTCTGAAAAAGAAGCAAGGATAGGTCAACAGGAAAGGAGGCTACATAATAGATCTTAACAGAATTCTCAAAAGGATGGACTTCCTTAGGAATGTTATAATAAAAACTTCTGAATGTTCTGTTAGAACTAGATATGGCATCATCCTTATGCCTCCTCAGGGAATAAAACTCTGAAAGTCTTTGCTCTGATGGGCTTCTTCTACCCAAACACTTTAATAATGTGCAAGAAAACTATTCCCAAGTGTTGATGGACTTAGGCTGCAAGTGTTTAAACCATACTTTGGCATCTCCTTGGAAGGACATGGCAAAATCCTGCATGCAAACATCATCATGTTCTATCTCAAAAAGGTCAGATAGATGCTCAAATGCTTGTAAATGTTTCTCAGCAGTCAAGACTTGGGATTCTCCATTGAACTTGGGGAGGTATTTGTAATATTTCACAGGAAAACGATGGAGGATGGGGAGCAACTGTAGTGGTTTGTATCGGCTTGGAGAAATGGGAGAGACAAGGTTGGGAACAATAGTTGAGCTACCGTACGAGGTTTGATGAATTTCACAGGGGTGTCCTTTGACATTGCGAGCCCCTGGATAAAAATCGAGGCCATAATCAGATGTACAGGATGACGCAATGCTTTTGGTTCGTAAAGAAGGATAAATAGGAATATATTCATAGCTCTTCTCAGAATGAGCTGAACCATATAAGGATATTTTGATAAATCTGGGAAAAGATAAGAGAATAATTACAATATAGGACAGGGCATCCTAAAAGAAACGTGGAATAAATCATCTTGATCATCCTCCATGCATCTCTAAGATTTATAAGGCATCCATTTTCCAGACGGAGTCTGCCAGCTTTCCTCGGCCATTTGATTTCTGGGTCACACCTGCAACTGGGACTATTGGAGGTATGTCATTGGGATGTCAAAACCCATGCAATGCACATCCAGATACCGGGTTGTGTAGAAGTAGGTGAACCCCCCTTTCTATTTAACATCTGTGCCTTGGTGGTTGGAAATATCCTGATATGGATAACCAAAACGCAAATCTATGTTTGCCTACCAAGAGTACCCCTTGCCAAACTAATTTCTTGAACCACATAGCCATGGTTTCCTTTGAAGGAACTCGACACTTCTCTACATTCAACTCTATACTTGTTATCATCTACACATTTCCATGTCTCAAAATATCTCTAGAAGATGGTGTTATATAGGGCAATCTGACACAGCCCAAAAAGAGCCATACCTTTACAATATCGACCATTGTGATGGTGGCACGTGTGATTCTAGGATGGAGATCCATCCTTCTGACGTTCAATCATATTATCTAATATGGGAAATATTCCAAAAAATTCCCATGTGGATTCCAAGCTGGTTTCAAGGGCTGGGGATTTGACCTTTCTCTCCCTTCCAATTACCATGACGGTGGCATCGGGCTGCTTTAGTTCATCACCTCCCATGGCCTCGTGTAAATTCCAAGTCAGTTGTCTCAACGAATCAAATCTCGATGTTTCTCACAGCTACCTTCGAAGTGAACCACGTGCCACATTTTTGAACTGGGGAAATTAGCGTCATTGGACAAGACTTCCACCTTAGACTCATCCTGAATGGCGTTGAAGGAATCAGCCAATCTGCAATGGGGGAAGATTACATGCATGAACACCTCATCCGCTGTCATCTCTGTACTGGATGTGAAACATGTACCTTGGGAGCCTTCTCAGCCATATGATTTGAGGAATCTTTCACGTCCTCCATCCATGTCCCATTCTTTATGTTGCCAACTTTTCTCCTCTGATCACCGCAGGAATTTTTGGATCATGACATGTTATTGACCGTCGATCATGACCAAACCTTCAAGAAGTCATAGATCTAAGTGGGCCCCATCATCTTTCACAATGAGAAACCATGGTATTCATCTGTTCTAGTCCACATTGTGAAATAAACCGTAGCCGTAGATTTCTTTCCTTTCTTATCATGGCCATTAATCTTTGTGACTGCTACCCCTCTTTCATGTTTGAAATCGCGGATTTACCCGCACAAGTATGATTTGCGAAATCGATTGAGACCATAGATATGACTTAGATCTCATCTCGGTTGTAGAATGTTTCTGACCTTTAACCCATTTCACGATTTGAAATCATGACCTTGGCCAAGCATGTCCACTTGCATGAAATGGTTTGGAGCCATTGATCCACCTTCAATCAATCTCAACCTTTTATTTTGAGTCCCATTCAATTCCTTTAGCACACCTATCATTTTGTTCTTTGTCATACGCTTATGATAACCTGAAGGGGTGTTCATATGAAGTTCATGGGAATGAGACCCTCATCGAAGTCCTATCAGGACCATAAATCAACCGTTAAAAATGGAGTGTTAACAACTGGCTCCATGAGGGATGATATCCTCCCAGTGAGGTGGAAAATAACCCCGTGTAGACCAAGTAGCAAAACCATTGGGCTGCCTTCAACCTTTCTTTGACATCTCCATTCTACTCTCAGATACTGCTTCAGCAAATTCATGCCACTCTTGCAAATCATGCTGGTGACTGTAAACCTGTGTTGGTAACTGAAAACGAAAACAAACTAAAATAGTAATGAAGGAAATGCTCGATAAATACCGAGCTTATTTTTTCTTACCTACTCTACCTAACTTTGTGCACAAGTCAGATTAAGTGAAATCGGACTTCCAATGAAGCCAATTAAGCAACTTGCCTAATAATTTTGTTCTTTTATTGTGCTTGATGGATAGAAATGAAATAGATAATGGGAGAAGGAAATGGTAAACAAATTGATCTTCAACACAGGGATGCAACCATTCACTTCCTTCGCCCAGACCCTCCATGTATTCGACCATGGGGTCATAGAAATCACAAGAACCTCCAGCATGTTCTATCACCTGCTCATGGGAAAGCCGTGTGGCGTTTCCTTCTCCTAGAGATTCAGCAGGATGACACTTGGAAGACGTTAGAAGATGACCCACATAATCTTTCTTCAATGGAACATCCTTCTTTCCACTCGAAATTTTTTTAACAAGACTTAGATGTGCTTCAAGGAGGAGGTCGCCTGCTTCTCCAGTGGAACCGAGTATGCATATTCCTCTTGTGTGATGTGGTGCTTCTGAAACTAAAATATCAGAAAACATGTTCATTTGGAGGCTGTTGCATCCATCTTCATATCTTGACACTTCATTATAAATTCCCAACGTATTAGTAGCAGGAGAGGAGTCGCCTGGCTGCTTCCCATCATCTTCTTTCCTGTACCATTTTTTGTCATTCACCATCTCTGTCTCTTTCTATTTTTACTTGGAGGATTTAACCATGTGTCATATTAATTTTCAAAAGAGGCATAACACAAGGGTAGGCTATCACCTCTAGTGCCCTTATTTTCATGTCACACCTAAACCTTCTTATTTCGCATTGCATCTTGAAGCCTTTCATCAGCAGGCTTTGTTTGAACAGCTAGCTCATCAGGTATATTCTACAGCTACTCTTCCTCATATTCATCATACATAGGAATACCAAAATCCTTCTTAAAATATTTCTTTGCATACCAGGGGTGGTGCAAGTTGCCATCTTCAGAGAACAATCGTGCAGGATGACCTGCTCCTACATCAAGCTGGTCATCTTTCTGCAAATCAGGAGAGAGTTTTGACGGGTCAGATACTTTTCCATTCTGCTTATAGGGCCCAACCAATTATTATGTGTCTTCTATTTCACCACCATTGTCTTGAGTAGACAATTTCTTGGACATCTTAAGGTCTTCCTCAACCTCCAAACAATCAACAAACATATACTGTAGGGTGGTTGATTTTCTCTCCAAAAGAAGCAAGGACAAGTCAATAGGAAAGGAGGCTGCATAATAGATCTTAGCAGCATTCTCAAAAGGATAGACTTCCTTAGGAATGTTATAATAAAAGCTTGTGAATCTTCTGTTAAAACTAGATATGGCATCATCCTTATGCCTCCTCAGGGAATAAAACTCTGAAAGTATTTTCTCCGATGGCCTTCTTCTACCTCCAAACTTTAAGAATGTGCAAGAAAAATATTTCCAAGTGTTGATGGACTTAGGCTACAAGTGTTTAAACCATACTTTGGAATCTCCTTGGAAGGACAGGGCAAAATCCCGCATGTAGACATCATCATGTTCTATGTCAAAAAGGTCAGAGAAATGCTCAAAGGCTTGTAAATGCTTCTCAATAGTCAAGAATTGGGATTCTCCGTTGAACTTGGGGAGGTATATGTAATATTTCATGGGAAAATCATGGAGGATTGGGGGCAACTATAGTGGTTTGTATTGGCTTGGAGAAATGGGAGAGACAAGGTTAGGAACAATAGCTGAGCTACTGTACAAGGTTTGATGAATTTCACAAGGGTGTTCTTTGACATTGCGAGCCCTGGGATAAAAATATAGACCATAATCATATGTACAGGATGACACAATGCTTTTGGTTCGTAAAGAAGGATATCACCAATTTGTTAGCACCAGAAATGAGCCCAAAGGTTGCGGAAGGACCGCTCCCGGGTAACAACAGAACCACTTTAGACTGCACCTCCGACCCTGTGCAGTCAGAGAGGGATCTCTCTTTTTTGTTGCCAGAGTCTAATCCGCGTAAGATTTTGAATCAATGATAATCATGGGGCCAGGATCCTGAATGGGACAGAGTGTATCAAGGTGAGATTTAAGGTGGGATTATCGAGGTGAGGGACCATTGGAAATGGAGTCGAAAACCTACATAGGGAACACTTCCATAAGGAAAGGAATGGTGTGGGGTTGCGAATAGAGGCAAGATATCCGCCGATCTCCCAATCAGGATATTTTTAGTGGGAAGTTGGAGGATGAGAGAGAACAGACCATCACATGGAGCACCAGCGAGATGAATTCTATGCAACTTTAGAATAAACTTGAAATATGTCTAGAACAACAGCTGGAGCATAGCGAGTATGAATTCCGAACTATTATACACTAAGTTGCATACATGAAAGCAATCGACAAACTGGAATGAAAACATGAAACACATTACAACGTAAAAGGAGGTACATATTGGCAGAAGAAATGACACATGAATTCTCTACTATGAGAAAGAACTCTTGCTTTATAATTTTATTCATAACACAGGCATCAAATCTTATTTACAATGGAGAGCCTCAGCGCTAGAATGTTTCCCAATCCAACCAACTCCTCTATCCCTCTATCGGGAGTGTATTTATACTATTCTAATGTTGAGACTATTGAATTGAAAATTGCTACAAGTCACTATCATGTGCTAACAGTACAGGGAGTGGAACTATCACCATGTTTTACAAATAAACAATAAACATTATGGATACATGGTGTGTGATAACACAGACTGACAGCACAGAGATTTCACCCATTCCACTTCATGAAAGCGATCCCCATGTGGCATGCTAATGGTTAATTATTTACTTAGGCTGCTTCAGGTATATCCCTCTATTTATTCAACCATCCTGCTGCTTCTAGCTCATGTTTCCCAAAGGATAACAAGAATACCCAAATCCATCGTCCAATCATTTTCCCGACCCATCCTTCATCTGGTAACATTGTTATAGGAGGAGGCTGAAAAAAAGGTGGTCTTGCACTTGGTAATGATAAATGACTTAAGAAGCTTATCATCCTTGTACTTCTTTCTTCCTCCTATGAGGAGGGTTTTCCTGTAATCCATGCAATCGGGTGTGTGTTTGACCATATCCTCACCCATGACCAAACAGTCAAGTGGAGATCCTAGGGGTGGTGTCGAAGGCTCCAGACACGCCTGGTCCCAGAATGAGCATTCGCTCCAACAGTTCTGCCACCATTGTGAGTTGGGACTTTGGAGGTCGTGACTGCAACTGGGAGTGTTGGAGGGATGTCACTGGGATGTCAAAACCCATGCATTGCACATCCAGAGACTTGGTTGTGTTGAAGCAGGTGAATCCCCCTTGGTATTTAACATCTATGCCTCGGTGGTTTCCGATATCCTAATATGGATAACCAAAACAAAAATCTGTGTTTCCATACCAAGAGTACCCCTTGTCGAACTAATTTCTCGAACCACATAACCATGGTTTCTTGTGAAGGAACTCAACACTTCTTTGCATTCAAATCTATACATCTTATCATCTACACATTTCCATGTCTCAAAATATCTCTGGAAGATGGCGTTATATAGGGAAATCTGACATGGCCCAGAAAGAGCTATACACTTAGAATATCGGTCATTGTGATGGTGGCACGTGTGATGCCAGGATGGAGATCCGTCCTTCTAACATTCAATCATATTATCCGATATGGGAAAGATTCCAAACAATTCCCACGTGGATTCCAAGCTGGTTTCAAGGGCTATGTATTTGACCTTTCTCACCCTTTTAATTACCATGATGGTGGCATTGGGATGCTTTATTTCGTCACCTCCCTCGACCTCCTTTTAATGCCAAGTCAGTCGTCTCAATGAATCAAACCTCCATCATTCTCACAGCTCCCTTCAAAGTGAACCATGTGCCACACTTGTGAAGTGGGGAATTAGCTTAGCTAGATAAGACTTCCACATTAGGCTCATCCCGAATGGCGTCGAAGGAATCAACCAATATGCAATGGGGGAATATTACATGCCTGAATGCCTCCTCCATTGTCATGGATGTGAAACCTATACCCTGGGAGACTTCTCAGCCATCCGATTTGAGGAATCTTTCACATCCACCATCCATGTCCCATTCTTTCTGCCGCCAACTTTTCTCCTCTGAACATCGCGGGTAGTTCTGGGTCGTGACATGTTCTCAACCGTTGATTGCAACTAACCCTTCATGCAGCCATAGATATGAGTGTGCTCCATCATATTTCGCAATGAGAAACCATGGTATTCATCCACACTATTCTGCATTGCGAAATAAACCATGGTCGTTGATTTCTTTCCTTTCTTATCATGGTCGTTGATCTTTGTGACCGCTACCGCTCTTTCGTGATTTGAAATCGCAGCTTTACCCTCACAAGTATGGTTTGAAAAATTGATTGAGGCCATAGATCTGACTCAGATCTCATCTTGGCCATAGAATATTTTCAACCTTTAATCCATTTAGTTATTTCAAATCGTGGCCTTGACCGAGCATGTCCGCTCGTGCGAAATGGTTTGGAGCCATTGATCCACCTACGATCAATATCAGCCTTTGATTTTGAGTCTCGTTCAATTCCTTCAACACACCTTCCATTTTCTTGTTTTCCTTACACTTCTGATAACCTAAAGGGGTGTTCATATAAAGTTTGCGGGAATGAGACTATCATCGAACTCCTATCAGGCCCATAAATCAACTGTTTAAAATGGAGTGTTAACAAATACAATGCCATTACATTAGTAACCATGTAATGGAACATGTTTATGATTAGAAACAAGTGGCCAAACTATTATGCCATTATTACAAAATATATATATATCTTCTTACTATGAATGCTTCGAATAATACTCCACAAACATGAATTTATAAAACATGATTCAGAATAATACTTCTCTAATCAATTTCAACTATAATAAAATCACATATAACTTTCGTCTCTTTCAAAGTCGTTACTCGAGGACATTCATCAAATTCCATGTACATTAACAAAATGATATAATAATGTGCAGGATATAGTCATAACAATTATTTTGAATCAACCTTATAGTACTCAAATACTTTTAGGTTTGATGTGTATCCCATGTATTCGTTATATGAAAGAAATCATTCCAAACACTAATTTTTATTATGTAATTGTAACTTCGGAATGTATTAACTTGTATATCTTATGTATTATACCCCGATGTTTATTTTGGGATGTGTTTGTAATGTAATTGAGGCATGCCATGCCTCGATGTTTATTTTGGGATGTGCTTGTAATGTAATTGAGTCGTGTCATGCCCCGATGTTCCGATCGGGAGTTTCTATAATAAGTCATGTCAAGTCATTGTGGGTAACCCTCCTATTTATCAAGGGTTGAAGTCCCCATAGTTGTGGGGTGCTAGGGTTATTAGAATATCCTAGAGAATTCGACCCTAGGTGATTCATTGTAAGTCAGGGAAATATTCCCCACCATTTTGTTAAGGATAACCCTCCTTTTTGGTCGGAGGAGGAAGTCCCCACAAGTTGTGGGGCACTAGGGTTATTAGATGGTCCTAGAGATGCTAGCTCAAGGAAGTAATTGTTAAGTGAGGCCGACATGTTGGAGTGGGTTTTAAGTGAACGAAAGAATATAAATAGAGAGTGAGCCTCTCTATTTATCACACACACACTCACTCATTTGGGCGCATGAGTGAGAGAGGAGAAGCTCTCTCCAGTGAGAGAGAGAGAACAAGCTATAGAGATCATATTTTATATTTTTGGGTTTTACTGCTGCCATTGATGCTCATTCTATCTCTGAGGAGGCTGTAGGTTTTTCTCCTTTATGGTAACACTGAGGAAAATTATTTGTGTCTCTTATCTCTTGTGTTTATTGTTGTTCATGTTATTCTCTCAATTATAGATCCTAAGATAATGCTAGCTTAGAATGATAAAAATATAACATGGTATCAGAGCTAAACTAGGAATAAGAAATTGTGCAGCTGTAGATGCTAGGGATTCTTAATTTTTTGGGTTTGTCTCCATAATCCATCAGCAAAATTATGCTAGTTTGACTCTCCATTGAAGGGCGCATATTTCTGTCGAAGTAGAATTCAATTCCAGGCATTTTATGTTTTTGATGCGGGAAATTAGGGCTTCTTACAGAAGAGGAATTTTTGAGTGAGCCCGACATAGGATTTCTATTCTCATCAAAATAAATGTTTAGAGACCTAGTTCAATATTTTTGTTTGGGTGAAACTCCAAGAAATTCAAACCCTAGTTTGACCTCGAGTTGGAAAAACCTTAAAATACTAAAACTGATAAGTTTTGGTACATTCGCTATATCTTGGGATTGGAGATGGATCAGGAGATGAAACATTTCTAGGAAAAATATAAAATCCTGGTTTACATTGTATCCAAAACTCAGCCTTAGATTCTTTACATTATAAAAGATATGATCCCTCCAAGTTAGGGTTCCATCCTCTTCTGGGATTCATCCCTAAATAGGACACCCGGGGAACATTGCTATATCTTATTCTAAAAAGGTCCAAATGAAATTTCTGAAGATTTTCCACAACGGACATGGAATGTAATTTCTGTGGTCCAATTTTTAGAGCCAGAAGATGAAACAATGACACGTAGAAGTCCGTACAACTTCTCTTCTCTGAACAGTCCTGTAACAGGTCACATTGGGAAAATGATCATAAGTCCCAATTGGTGAAACCAATTCTGATGTGGCATAGGAACAAGGACATGCAAGGATACCTGAGGGAAAAGTTTTATACATATAGGAGTAGTAATTTTGGATATTGTGTAGAAATAGTATTAGGCATTTTTGTAGAAGAAATTGGAAAACTAGGGCTTCCTGTTTTAGGAGCTTCCCTCCATTGTTTTCAGAAAAGGAGTACATTGGACAGCTCAACTTGAAGAGATATATATTTCTATCCATTAATATATTAAATATTCCATGTTTTTAAAATTAGGGTTTCTCTAACAAACCCTATATCAGCCAACTCCAGAACCAGGATGAACACCTCAAATCAGTAAGATCTAATCTTTTGCTATTTTTATTTGAGGTTCTCATTTAAAAGTGATCTATCACATTAGATTGATGATAATATTTGTGAAGTTGACAAATTCCAAGCATGGAATTATATGAGATCTCTGAATAAAATGAATTGGACACCTACATAAGTAGAGAGGTTCCAGTTCCAGAGGGAGATGAGGCTAAAATCCTTACACAAGAAGAACTTGGTCAAGGCCAAGAAGATCATTATTGATTCAGTCACATATCGGCTTGTACCACAAGTGTATTCCCTAAAGATACCGAACATGTTTGATTCCTTGACCAAGCTATTTAAAGGGAAGAACATAAATTGGAATATGACCTTAAGAAACCAGTTGAAGAATGTGAATATCTAGAATGCAAAGACCATATAGTCATACTTTACAAGGCTCTCTCAAATCAAATAACAACTTGAAGTAGAAGTGGAGAATGTAGAAGTGGTGATAGCCACCTTGAATGGCCTTCCAGGATCACGGGATTCATTCACACAAGAAATGTGTGCCAGAAGGAAGTGATTACTTTCAACAGACTCTAGGAAGAAGAAGAAGCTCGACTCATAAGAAGACAAGAGAATATGGGAGCAACTGAAGATCAAGATCTCACCATCGAAAGAAGATCCCTCAAGCGATGAGGAATATGAAGGACTCAATTCTTGAAGAACCTCTTATCCATATTGAGCATTTGGGTAAGAAATGATGAAGTAATGAATGAAGAAGATGATGAAACGGAAGGATCAAGAAGGAATCTACCCATGAAACAAATAAAGATAAGTATTCAATTGTCATTTCATGATATTGTTTTTGTTATGCATTAGTTTATAATCAGTTGATGTATTATGCATGATAGAATGTTTGCATTAATGACAGTATAATAATAATATGCATGTGATGGGTAATTAGTTCATGGTGATATACAACTCTCCATTGCTACTTATCTAGAATGAAACCTCTTTGCTGACATATTGGATTAGTGCACAATCTCAATGTTGTCCTGTAGAGATGGAAGGCATCTAGAAAGTTTCTGTTAGATATGGATGAATGTTTTATTGGATAAAGTAGTTGCATGATCATATATTTGTGCATAAGAAATTTTCATTATGAATATACCTTTTGAAATGTTTCTAACCATACAACTAATGCATTTCACTTGTAGGAAAGATCGCGTAAAATCGCTTACAATCAAAGAAGGATGAGAGTTGTTCCGAAGAACAAGTGACGATAGTTCAAGATGAAGAATAATATAACGAATGCAATGACATCATTAATGCAGAACCTTCCAGCCATGAAGAAGTAACTAAGAAGAAAGGGAAGACCAGTTTAAGAAGAATGATGTCTAGGATGCAATATCGATACATGAAGAGAAGTTCGTAGTTCCATCATGCAATAGATGGAAACATCATGGGATACAAGGAAATATTTGCAGCACGAGGCATAGACTACGAAGAGACATTTGTTGCCACTAGAAATACACATGACAGGAAGAATCATGTGTGAAAATGAAATAAGTCCTTGTAAGAGCTTAGAAGACACTGACGGGATAACACATACATGAGGAGCTTGATGAAGACCTGAACGTTTTCCACAAGGTTGAAGATGAAAGTATATAGAAGATGACAAGGTCACACATGGGTGCGAGAAGAAATTTTGAAAAAGTTCAAGATAGAGGATCTTGGTATCCAGTGATCCTACATGGAGGAAGCTACTTGTCACTCCGGTACAGAATGTTTCAGTGCACAGAGTACAAAATACAGAGGGACTAGGATGCTCCGCTTCAGAGGGAGTGACAACAGAAGATCCTGAGGTTTGACATGGTATGACAGGATGAACAAATTACTAGTGACTCTAGGATTTACTGAGAGTAAAGTGCATTCCAACCTTTGCTTCAAGTTTGAAGGATGAATACCGATGATGCTCCTTTTATATGTCAATGAATTTCTCCTGACAAAAAAGAGGAACTCACTAAAGTTGCAAGAAGGATACTTGCTGTCGAGTTCGAGAAGAAGAATTTGGATATGATGGAATGGAGGTGTGGTAGAATATACCTGGGACAAGGGAAGTATGCAGTAGAGATCCTGAATAGGTTTTAGGATGATGGACTGTAAGGCCATTACCACACCTATGGAATCAAACCTGAAGCTATTGAGTGCTGCTTCATCCGAGTTGGTTGATGACACGATGTATCATCAAATGATTTGTTCCTTGATCTACCTAACGAATACGAGACAAAATATTTTCTTTGCTGTGAACACATTGAGACATGTTCACCTAATGGTTGCAAAGCATGCAGTGAGGTACCTGAAGCGTACAATTAAGTATGGTATCAAGTGTGATCTCTTGGTTTAGTAGGATGGAGTTCTGCATGGTACTGAGTACTGCTATGGCAAAAGATGTTGCCACTTTCTATTTGGGAGGTAGTATGTTTCTTTTGAAAACTACTATTTTATTTGGTGGATTTGACTTGAATTTTTTGTATGATGCAAAGATGAGCAATGATCTAGATCGAGATCTCTCAAAAGAGGGATTTCTAGCATAGCTGATTAGACAGGTTGTTTGAGCATAAATCTTGGTGAAGCTCATAGGTTTCTCAGACGTAAACGCTCCTGTAGGTTGTCCTTGGATGTAATCGTTCCTGGTGAATCTTGTAGGTTATCCTTAGATGTAATCATCCCCGATGTGATTCTATGCCATAAATGGCCAAAGTGAAGTTTGAGTACTTTAGGGAGAAGCTTGGTGTTCTCGATATTGAGGTTCCCTCCAAGGGGAAATGATGAGACCTAGAGCCATTCTGACATGGTGAGAGGACTAGGTTCCTTCCATGGTTAGATGTAAGGGCTGAGCCATTCTAACATGGTGAGAGGATTAGGTTACTTCCATGGTTAGATGTAAGGGCTGAGCCATTTTGTCATGGTGAGAGGATTTGGTTCTTTCAATGTCAGATGTGAGTGCTGAGCCATTCTAATGTGACTGTAGGATTGGTTCCTACATGATCAGATATAAGTGCTGAATGCCATTCTTGGAATGGAGACACCTGTTCAGTTACTAGGAATAGTCAACTTGGTGCTAATTTTCCATTCTCTGGGAGAATGGAGGCACCTGGTCAGTTACCAGGAATACTCAGTCTAGGACTGAGGGCCATTCTGATATGACTGTGGGATGTAGTCTTACATGATCGGATGTGAGTGGATAGCCATTCTGATGTGATTGAGGGATGTGCTCCCACTTGATCAGATATAAGGGCTAATGCCATTCCCTGGGAGAATTGAGGCACCTGGTCAGTTACCAGGAATCCTCAGTCTAGGACTGAGAGCCCTTTCGATGCGGTGTTTTTGTACATATTCGAATGTAAGTGCATATCCCTTTCAATGTGGTGTTTTCGAACATGGTTGAATGTAAGTGCTGAGCCCTTCCAATGCGTTGTTTTCAAACATGTTAGGATGTAAGTGATGAGCCCTTCCGATGTAGTGTGTTCACACATGGTTAGATACAAGAATGGAGCCATTCTGGCGCGATGCGTTTAAACATGGTCATATGTGAGTGTTGGGCCTTTCTGACAAGATGACGTCAGATGTAAGGGCTGGGCGTGCCTTTCTGACAAGATGAGGTTAGATGTAAGAGCTGGGTGGGCCATTCTGACTTAGGGTAATATATAAGCACTGAATACCTACATGAAGGGTAGGCCTACAACCAGTATGAAAAAGGGCTAGCTGTGTAGAACTTCCTGTGACGAGAATAATGAAGAGATAGAACCATTTGATTGAGATAGCAGAAAATGTAATGATGATGATGATTTAGTGATGATCCAGCTTTGATTATTATCTAGATTAAGTGATGATCCAGACTTGACGATGATCTAGTAGTGATGATCCAGACTTGATGATGATCTAGTAGTGATGATCTAGACTTGATGATGATGCAATTGTGACAATCTAGATCAAGTGATGATCCAAAATTGATGATAATCTAGTAGTGATGATCCAAATCAAGTGATTATATAGACTTGATGATGATCCAGCAGTGACAATTCAGATCAACTGATGATCCAGCAGTAATGATCCAAATCGAGTGATGATCTCGATCTAGTGATGATGATCTATATCCAGACGAAGACGAATTGAATATGAAGATGACCTAAAGATGAAGATGACTTGAAGATGACGAGAACTCGATGATGATCTAGATGATACATAGAAGAGGACTTGTGCTGATAAATTATGTCGAAAGAATACCTTCCTAGTTAAGAGGGAGTGTTGATGTAATTGTAACTTCAAAATGTATTCACTTGTAAATCTTATGTATTATACCTCGATGTTTATTCTGGGATGTGTTTGTAATGTAATTGATTCATGTCATGCCCCGATGTTTCAATCGATAGTTTCTATAATAAGTCATGTCAAGTCACTGTGGGTAACCCTCTTATTTGTTAAGGGTTAAAGTCCCTGCAGCTGTGGGGCCCTAGGGTTATTAGACTATGACAAGTTGTGGGGCACTAGGGTTATTAGACACTCCTAGAGATGTCATCTATAGTAAGTAATTGTTAAGTGAGGCCGACATGTTGGAGTGGGTTTCAAGTGAATGAAATAATATAAATTGAGCTTCTCTATTTATCACACACACACTCAATCATTGGGGTGCATGAGTGAGATAGGAGAAACTGTCTCCAATGTGTGAGAGAGAGAACAAGTTGTGGAGATCATCTTTTATGTTTTTTGGGTTTTACTGCTGCCATTGGTGGTCATTCTATTTCTGAGGATGTTGTGGGGTTTTCTCCTTTATGGTTTCCTTGAGGAAAATTCTTTGTGTATCTTCTCTCTCTTGTTTATTGTTGTGCATGTTATTCTCTCAGTTAAATATCCTAAGATAATGCTAGCTTAGAATGATAAAATATAACATAGACCACACAGGTGCATCACTTAGGTGTGTCAACTTCATGTATCCTTTAAATTTTTGTTAGGTTATTATGTGGGTAAGGTGATTTTGTATTCCACTTAGTTGGATCAGTTGCTTAGCTGTGCTGGATGCTTATGCGCATTAGGTATGTTCCATATTTGTGAATACAATTTAACATTGTTGATACAACATTTTATATGTAATTGGATCATGGTAAAAAGGAATTAAAATGTACATTTGTGTCATTATGTAATATTGTAATTGTGCATTGCTCTCAAATTTATAATTCATATCTCCATGCAATCATAAAATATAAAAAAAATTGGGAACATTACACATAGAAACATTCTTTCCCACACGTGTATAATCACACTTAAAAGACTGAACCATGAATATCTCAAGAGCCTTGATATGAAATAATTTTTATATCATGAAAGTTATAATACACAAATAGAAGGCCCATCTATGGCCTATCAATGTACATGTATCAAAAACATATTTTATGTACATGTGCAAACAAAAGTACATCTATCTTGGCCCATGCCCCTATACTCTAACTTCGGCTTGTACATAAAAAAAACATATTTTTACTCGATTAACACATAAAAAATCTAACTTTCTCTTGTTTTTCTTGAACCCTAATGCTTGTTTCCTCTGTCTATGACCACTGTGCATCTATGGCAACTGCAAATCAATTGATAATATTTCTTGATCAGGTAACTGAAATAGTACTATCTAGCAATAACAAAGTTTGAAAATTTAAAATATGACTCAATTGTAAACAAAACAAAGACTCACTACATATGTCGAGGGTATAGGTGTCTCTGGTGTCGAGGGTATAGGTTACTATGGTGTCCTCCTCCTTGTAGAGAGTCTCTCTGCAACGCTTTTCTGTGAATAAAAAAATATGTCAATTATCTCAAGAATTATCAACATGTACATGAATGAGAAAGTACTAATCAATTATGTAAAAAATTAACATCTCACCCGAAAAACCATTTCTAGGCGATTATGATGGGACTCTTCAGTAGTAAGAGGAGTCATAGGTTGAACATCAACCTCAGTTGCATGCATTAATGGACCAGGGTGTGGCTACATTCACCAAATGATAAAAGAGTCAGACATCGTGCATCTCTATAAACAATACAAATGAAATGTACAATTAAAAATATTCAAGTAGATGTACCTCAGTGTGACTTATTTCTATTGTAGATGCAGCATTGACCACAACATCAACAACCCCACTAAGGTCTTGCACGGATGACTCTACATCCTAATGCTATAAACATGTGAAAATAACATTAAGAAAAACTACTTGTGAAGTGAATTCATAGCTAACCAACAACTTCCATTGGAAGTGTGCACATTACCGTGGGATGAGTAGGTTGATCCTCATGCACACCCGCTGTGTTCAAGGAAGAGGGTCATCTGGTGTAAACAACCCCATTATATACATTTGTACTATGGGGAGATGCAAACCAAAGAGGTAGTGTAGGGATTTGCGATGATGTCTGCAGTCATAAAGTGTTACCATAGTTAGCGATGGAGTTGAATGGATGGAATAATATGTACTGAAAAAATAACATATTGTAATATGCTTACCCCTTCTTGGGACAAATAACCCCCATAGGAGTTACCGCTTCCATCAATTTCTTGCCCCTCTTTAGATGCCAATAGCATTTGCAAGTTTAAAAATTATAAATATTAGCAATCTATAAAGGAGTGTATAGTACAAAATTTAAATAATTCAAACAAGAGTCAGTCATAACCCATGTACTTACATTCTTCAAGTAATCATAAATTACACCTTGGACTATGTCATTGATATCAATGTCTCCAGCATCACGTTCTAAGTAGGGTTCCTGCAACTTCAAAAATTGTAAATAGTAGACAATTTAATAAATTAATCAAGACTAACACATGCATTAACAAAATTATATGTATTAACAAAATGACAAATGTTTAAATATTACCTCAATGGTGGTTGTTTGGGCCTCGGGTAGAACCACACAGGGTGTAGTACCACCCCCGTGAGAGGCATCAATCTCCTACGAGAGTAAATATTGCATATATTACGAATCTTTTAATATGTTACATACATTATGGAAAAATTAAAAATTGAACAATAATAGAGTTTGAAAACAATGTCGTTACCTGACCACCAATCATCGTAGTGGTACCATGTCTTAGTCCAGGACCATAAGAGGGTCCCTCACACGATGTGTAGATGCATGGCTCACTCTGAGGCACATGGGATGTCAGTCTATCCCCACCAATAGATGTCCCTCCACCACCAAAAGCTGGTGGTTGTACACCAGCAGAGGGAGAGGGTGCTCTCTGGTCATTAGTGGTCATGTGTTGAGAGACCATCTCAGCTAGAGTAAAAAAAGCCTCTTGGGTCTGGGAAATCATGTCATGTGTAGGATGGATGTATTCCCTCAGTAGCTGGGAACAGGGTGCAGGTATCTATGGATTGGAATATCTATGCCTAGCAATGGTTCGGTGTTGAGACATCCCCCTACCAACTCCCTCGAAGCCCAACATGTCAAAATAGGTGACATGTTTCCCCATCGCAAACTCTGCATACAACTTTCGGAGAAAGTACAATGGTACTTCCCTACTTTTGTTAGGGGGAATGTCAAAAACAATGTACCGCCTATCCATCCAATTGTCTCTGATGGGTGGAAAGGTGAACCACTCAATATAAATATGTGGATTGTTGATGTCTAGAATGTCATCCTTCCCAGGAATCCTAAACAATGTATAGATGTGTTGTTTTGTTATTTTGAGCTTTTTTACCTCGTTGTAGCTCAAACCATCGGCGTATTATTGTCTTTTCCCCTCTCTATTTGATGTGATGCTATACAAAGAATCATTCGATATTGTGATCGTATCAACAATAGACAACAAAGAATCTAACAAGGAACGTTGGAGCTCATCTCCACTCCTCCAAGTAGAACCATTCTCTCTCAGATGGCCAATATCCCTTGGCATCTCCACATTGTTATCGATAGTAGCCACTGCAATCATAAATACAAATAAAATATCATTATAAATATAAACACGTGCTATAATGACATCTCTAAGCACTAAAAACTGTATAACTAATTTACGACAAATAACAACATAAACTAAATCTATCATGTAAATTTAAAATTAATTGATTTTGAATTTTACAGTAAAGAATATACATTTAACATTTTTTCATTTCATATTTATGTCCTAAATTAAAGTATTAATTCCAATTTTTAAGTATGCATGCGTACATAAAGTGTCTTGAGTGCATATTTTGATTGTGAAGCTCCTCTAGCTTATTTTAAGGCTTGGATTATGAAGTGTCATCAAAATTGTGAGGTGTTGACTATCACCTTTGCAGGACCAGCTCCCATATTGCGGGTAGAGGAAACAACTAGACCCTAGAATAGGAGGCATAATGTGCTATTGATGAATAAAATCTCAGTATAGGCAACGCTTTTGTTAGATATGTAATTATTTTTTGTAGCGTGATGTTTTTTGGACTCCGAAGTCTATATAGCAGATCTTTGTTTATATTTAACTTGGGCCATGTTTGGATTCCACTTGATGCTATTTTAGTTCTATGCCCTCTTTCTATAAACCAATGAGAGACTTTAAATGCAGAATTGTGTATAGTGTATTTTATTGTTGCAAGGTTTCCACTGGATTATATCATGTATGATAGTATGTGATTGGCATGTTTAATCAAACACGTCAACCTACCTATGTATCTTCATGTTCGTAGAATCTATTGTTGAACTTTGTTGTCTTGACCTTAACCAAAAAGTACCCTTCGTTTAACACCAAATATTTGTTAAAAGCATGGGAATCTTCTATACCTTATTTTAACACTTGGATTAGGAGGTTTCATCACAACTATAAGGTGTTTATTGATGTTCTTGGAAGACAAAAATTTATATTTCGGATAGAGGCAAGGGATTTACCATGTTTGTTTATGTATTTTGGGTGAATATATGAATTCTACTTGATTTATTTTAGTTGTATGCAAGCTTGCAATATAATTGACAAACTTTGCATATTTGTTAATTTTGGTTTGGATTTGCAACGATGCTTGCGAATATATATATATATATATATATA
>LPNX010127299.1:11225-41411 GCA_001517045.1 Pseudotsuga menziesii
TACTTCATGCTCTTTCCCAAATACATACGAGGAGACGGGTGTTATTGTCAGGCACCCTCTTTCAGAACAATTTTAAAGAGCTCTTCAATCTTTTGAGGCTAGTAAGGCCTAATATTTTAGATTTGAACTCTTTTCAAGCCTTCTTCAACCGGTTGATCAATGTCATTACTGCAACTGAGAGGCATCCAAAATTAATGTACAGGGGGCATGTTCAAGATACAGTTGAGAGAATCAGGTTCCCTGTGTTTTCTTTGCTCACAATTCCTCTAAACTTTGTCAGAGTTCCAAGTACAGACTCTATAAGCTTAAAGCTAGCATAAGTTCTTAAGATTTCTCAGATTTCCAGCGTTGTTATGTTTTCAAATCTAAGAGCATCTCACTGTAGATTTGACCTTCAAATATGTCTTTGCAGATAATCCAGGTAATTTTATTTTTTTTTAAATTTCAAATACCGTCGCTTAAGCGATGACTGCAAGTATTTTTTTTTTTTTAAATTTCACGAACCGTGGATACAGCGACGGCAAGGCGTGGCTATAGCGACGGAAAGGCGTGGCTATAGCGACGTCTTGGATTTGCATTTTAAAAAAAAACCTTATACGGAGCATGGCTATAGTGACGGAAAGGCGTGCCTATAGCGACGGAAAGGCGTGGCTATAGCGACGTCTTGGATTTGCATTTTTTTAAAACCTTATACGGAGCGTGGCTATAGCGACGGAAAGGCATGGCTATAGCGACGTCTTGGATTTGCATTTTTTTAAAAACCTTATACAGAGCGTGGCTATAGCAACGGAAAGGCGTGGCTATAACGACGGCAATGCATGGATACAGAGATGGCCAGGCGTGGATATAGCGACGGCTTAGACATCTAACGAAATATAAAACATTGTCGCTCTTGCGACGCAAATTAGGGGTCGTCTCTATTGTGAAGGAATAGTTTCCACGGAACAAAAAAACACTTAAACATGGCAATATCCACTCTTTTTCCGTGGATATTGCCACGTTTTGCCGTGGCAAAATTGATCACTTGTACTAGTGTTAAATTTTTCCCAGAGCTATAGATTGTTGTCGTCCATTTTTTATTTGTATTATGACGTTATATAGTCGAGCCATATAAAAGATGTGTTCATATTATACAAAAACATAAAGTGTGTGTGTGTCTTTTTTCTTGTATAATATGTTTTTGAGTTGACTACCCTATGTAACCGACTTTGATACCAGCATCTGCTAATTAACTAGTTATATCTAGCTTCACTTATATATTGTAATACTAAAAATAATCTTGATCAAAATATAATAGTAACAATTATATTGTGAAGATGAAAGCCTTTTCAACAAAATAATACTTAGCGCTAGTCATATCTTGTATTACCAAAACATAGTCTTATAAAAAAAAATCATAGTCGTTACAGTTGAATTTTATACCTTGGAGTTGTTCCCCTAAGTGACTTTTGCCTAAGTCACTAGGAAAAGGGGTTAAGACACTTGGACTTTATATTAATGACTTGAAAAGAGCATTAAATGCACTTTAGAGATTAAAGTGTACTTCAAGTAAAAATTTTAAAAATGAGTGAATTAATTTTTAATTTGTGGAGAAATATGATTTTATCACAACCCCTCATCTAATTCAATATGGACCCTCGGATTATATGGTTTTTCATTCACCCTAACCTTTTACTTAAAATGCAAGTTTTCCAAGTGAAGAGGCACTTTTGCATTTGAGAGAGAGAGAGCCGTTTTTTCTGAGAAAGAGAGAAAAATGCAAGAGGGCATTTTTCTTTGGCACGAAAAATCAAGGTGGAGAAACACAGCAAGCATAGGCACGAATTTCGAGGCAGCATCGAGAATTAATTGTTGCAGTATTGTATTGTCCGTACAGTACTGATTCTGCACATGGAACGAATCCCGAGGCAAAGTTTTTGGGCACGAAATTCGAGGCGATGAGTTCAGGGACAAATTTTGAGGTAGGTACATCTAGCATGTTTCTCGAGGTAGTACCGTATAGTACAGATCGTACAACATGTATGTACAGTGGTCGTGCGGTCCTGTAGCAACACAGAAATCGAGGAGAGTATAAACAAAAAATTTCTGAGTTTGCAAATTTCTGAGTTGGCACAAAATTCGAGGCATAATTTTTCTTTCCAATTGAGATAAGTTGTGACTGATATTTTTATCTATTGTTTTATTTTTCAAAGATAAATAAATATTCTTTCACAGGCTTTCCCTGGAAAATGGGGTTTTTCCCTGGGTCATTGGACCAAAATTTCTGAGTCTGAATATTTATGTGTGAATGTATTTTATTGTTGCTCATAAAAGTTGTAGAAATTCTTCTTGTGTTTCAATCATATATTGTTTATGAGAAATTATCTAATTTGCAGCAGAATGTTAAATTGGGTTGGGCATTAAACAATGTTTTAAACGGAGTTGTAAACAGGGTTGAGAGAGTGCTGAAAATTCTACATGGTATTTGAGCTTTGTTAAAGAAAGCACATATATTTACACAGTGAAAAATTTTAGAATTCGGTGATTTCTTTTGTTAGTGGGCAGCACCTTGTTGAGACTTGAACTTTGCAGAGAAAATGGCGACAGGACTTAGATAGGAGGACAGGCTTGATGGAGCTAGGAATTTTGTCCCATGAAAAGCAAGACTAGTGCTCATATTGGAGGAAAATGAGTTATGGGATGAGGTGGTTCACAACACTACCGAAAATCCTATCATTGTTCCCCCTTCCATCGATGCAATAGAACTGACCGCCTTCAACAAGAATGACATTAAGGCTAGAATAATTATCCTAAATGCAGTTAAAGACCATGTGATCCCACACATTTCGAGTAAGATTCGTGCATATCAGATGTGGGATGCTTTGACCAGCTTGTTTCAAAACTGAAATGAAAATAGGAAAATAGTTTTGAGAGAGAAATTGAAAAGTATCAAGATGGCCAAAGTTGAGGGTGTGATTTCCTACCTTAATAGGATCTCTCAAGTGAGAGATGAGCTTGCAGCAATGAGGGAGGTTGTTCCCGGTTCAGAGCTAGTGCAGACAACATTGAATGGGGTTGCAAAGCCTTGGGCTGCTTTTGTGGAGGCTATAGTGGCCAAGGAGAACTTGCGTACTTGGGACATGATTTGGGATGACTTTGTTTAGGAGGAGACATGGAGAGGTCATGTACAGGGCAGCTCTTCCACTAGCAGGGAGGATGAAGAGAATGTGGTGTTGACTGCAAAGGGAAAGAAGAAGTTCAAGAAGGGTGGGGCTAAGCAATAGGATAGACAGTAGAAGGACTTGAGCATTGTAAAGTGTTTTGCTTGTCAGAAGTTTGGGCACTATGCTAGACGGTGCCCGCAAAAGAAGAAGAAGAAGCAACAGCAAGCAACAACTTCAGCAGAGGTTGAGGATTTTACAGCTAGATTTCAGAGAGTTTTCTCTCTGTGTTGGGCAGGTTGATAGAGAGCACGTATCATCACCCATGCAAACATGGATATTGAGAGACAGTATTCCTTGTTGACTGGCTATTCTTTGAGTGCATCCACCACCAACGCGTGGTATATTGATAGGGGAGCTTCGAGCCACATGGCAAGTGCTCGAGAGATGTTCTCCGAGCTTTCACAGGCTGAGATAGATGTAGAGGTCGTGTTGAGGGATGACACGGTTGTTAGAGCTGTTGGTCATGGGACCATTACATTTCAGAGAGAGTCCATGAGTCCCATGATTTTGAGGGATGTATTGTTTGTACCTGGGCTGAAGAACTTGATCTTAGTTCCATGATCGAGGATAGGGGTCTTGGGGTGTCCTTCCTAGATGGACATGTGCGTGTTTTTCCCAATACTGTAGGGCCATCTACCTCTTACACTATTGGAGCCAGATGTGGGAAACTATACAAGCTCTTGTTTCAGCCTTGGCATGCTTTGACACATAATAGTGGCAGTGAGGTTTGTGAGTTGTGGCATAGGAGGATGGCTCATATGCATCATCCAGCTTTGCGTATGTAAACATATATGGTTATAGGGTTTCCTGAGTTCAGCACTGAGCACAGTGATGTATGCAGGAAGTGTGCTTTGGGAAAGCACACCAAGATTGTTTTTGCGAGCAGTGATAATAGGTCAGCAGGAGTACTTGACTTTATACATTTTGACTTGTGTGGTCCTATGTCAGTGCTTTCTCTAAAAGGTTTCGAGTATTATGTGACATTCATCAATGTCCATTCCTGGAAGACCTGGATCTACTTCTTGAAGAGCAAGAAATTTGAGGAGGTTTTGCAGAGGTTCCAAAAATTCAAAGCTCTTGTGGAGAACCATACTGGGAGGAATATTCAGGCACTCAAATCAGATAACGAGGGTGAATATACCTCCAAGGAATTCGATGAGTATTGCAAACAGGAGGGCATTCAGAGACAGATGTCAGTACCATACACTCCTGAGCAAAATGGAGTGGTAGAAACGATGAACAGATCTATTGTTGGAGTAGCGAGAGCCATATTGCACGATCAGTCACTTCATTTCTTCCTTTGGGCAAAGACATGTAGTACAGTTGTATACCTTCAGAACAGGAGTCCCCATCGTGCCTTGGGGAACAAGACTCCTGGGGAGAGTTTCACAGGTAAGAAGCCTGAGGTGAGTGATTTTCGGATATTCAGTTGCCTGACTTTTTCACATGTCCCTTCTGAGAAGAGGACAAAGCTTGAGCCCACAACCAAAAGAGACATTTTTGTGGGGTATGATGAAACTTCGAAGGCCTTCCGCATTTATCTTCCTTCTCTGAAGAAGGTTGTTGTGAGAAGAGAAGTGAGATTTGAGGAGGAGCGGGCCTTCATTAAGTCTAGAGAGTCAGAGCAGGGAGAGCAACAGGTTCCCACACCTCAAGTAGGTTCACAGGTACCGTCAGTGCAGAGGACAAGTTCACAAGTTTCCGGGGTTACTAGACCACAGAGTACAAGCACAAGATCTCCAGTTTCAGTGGTTCAACCAACAGGTTCTTTAGAGACAGGTTTTGGGTCTCAGGTCACAAGTTCACCATACAGAGCTACAGGATCACAAGGTTCACCAGTTGTAGATTTACCAGCTCCTTGTACACAGGTTTCTAGGCCTTCTACCTCTGGGAGTTCATCACATGAGGACAGACCAGTTTGGGAGCAATCTTCAAGGAAGAGGAAGCCTAAATGGCTTGGGAGACCCTGAAGGAAGCTAAGGAGTTTGGAACGCCCAAGGAGCCAGTGAGGGCTATAGTGATTCCAAACAGATTGTGTATGGCATTGGTTGTTAGTATTCATGATTCGGAGCCATCTACATTTGAAAATGCCTCTCTACATCATGTTTGGAGAGATGCCAAGATGGAAGAGTATCATTCCATCATGAAGAATGATGTTTGGGATATTGTTATGAGACCCGAGGGGAAGTCAATGGTGACTTATTGATGGCTTTACAAGCTAAAGCATGCTGCAGATGGTAGTGTGGAGAAATACAAGGTTCGGTTTGTGGCGTGAGGATTCTCATAGATAGAAGGAATTGATTATGATGAGACCTTTACACCAGTTGCTAGTTATACTTCTATCAGATCATTGATTTCCATTGCTGCAGAAATGGGTTGGAAAATCCATCAGAGGGATGTGAAGACCGCATTTCTCAATGGAATTATACATGAAGAGGTTTATGTGAAGCAACCACAGGGCTTTGAGATTGATTCATGGAAGAGAGTCTCATGTGTGCAGGTTGAAGAAAGCCTTGTATGGGTTGAAGCAAGCTCCTCAAGCTTGGTATTCTAGAATAGACTCTTACTTACTGTCGATGGGTTTTCAGATGAGTGAGGTTGATCTGAATCTCTATTTCATCATGGTTGGAGATGATCCGCTCTTTCTTTTGTTATATGTGGATGATTTGTTTATTACCGGTGGAGAGAGACCTATTGCAGTTTGCAAGAAAGATCTTGCTTCAGAGTATGAGATGACGGACATTGGGTTAATGCACTATTTTTTGGGATTGGAGGTTTGGCAAGAGCCTGGTCATATTTTCCTAGGGCGGGGAAAGTATGCAGTTGATATTCTGAAGAGATTTAGGATGGAGAATTGCGGGCCGATGTCTACACCTATGATCACCAACTGAAAGAAGCTTCATGCTTCTGAGGGAGAGTTGGTGGATCCTACTCTATATCGTCAACCCATAGGTTCATTGATGTATCTAGTCAACTCTAGGCCAAATTTGTGTTTTGCGGTGAACACTCTCAGTCGGTTCATGGTGCAGCCTAGGAGAGTGCACTGGGTTGTTGCAAAACACGTGTTGAGATACCTTGCAGGTACAGTGGATTATGGTCTGGATTATAGGAGATCAGATGGGATTAGATTGATTGGCTTCACGTATTCAGATTGAGCAAGCAGTGTGGTAGACCGGAAGAGCACTTCTAAATGTTGTTTCACTTTGGGCTCGGCAGCAGTGTTGTGGTTCAGTCAGAAGCAAAAGTCTTTTGCTTTGAGTTCTACAGAGACCGAGTACATGGAAGCCAGTCACACCAGTTGCAAGGCATTGTGGCTTCGCAAGTTATTGTTGGATTTATTTGATCAGGAGTTGAAGTCTACAGTGATTTACTGTGACAATCAGAGTTGCATCCAGCTCTCTGAGAATCCTGTATTTCACGACAGGTCTAAGCATATTGAGATCAGATACCATTTCATTCATGATTATGTTTAGAGAGGAGTTGTGGCATTGCAATACATTTCCATTGATGAGCAAGTTGCAAATATCCTGACAAAGTCTCTTGGAAGAAACAAGTTGGGTGTGGTGAAGAACAACTTACTCGGTAAGAGGGGTGTTGAATTTTATACCTTGGAGTTATTCTCCTAAGTGACTTTTGGGTAAGTCACTAGGAAAAGGGGTTAAGTCACTTGGATTTTATAATAATGACTTGAGATGCACATTAAATGCACATTAGAGATTAAAGTGTACTTTAAGTAAAAATTTAAAAAGTGAGTAAATTAATTTGTATTGTGAAAAAAAGTGATTTTATCACAACCACTCATCTAATTCAATCTAGGCCCTTGGATTAGATGGTTTTTCACTCACCTTAACTTTACCTAAAATGGACGTTTTCCAAGTGGAGAGGCACTTTTGCATTTGAGAGAGAGAGCCATTTTTTATGAGAAAGAAAAAAAAATGCAGCAAGGCATTTAGTTTTTTCTTAAGATCTTATTGGAATATTTAGGATCTTTATCTGAAAGAATAACAAGTACAACAAAATGGATACAATATAAAAGATACACAAGACACGGATTTTCATCTGGGAAACCATAAAGGAGAAAACTCCGCAAACTTCTTCAAAATAGTAAGATGATCAAAAGCAGTGATAAAAAATGTTCAGCAACTATCTTTCTCTCCTCCTCTGACTCTATCTCTCTCTCATGCGCCTTAAAGAGTGTGTGTCGTGTATAAATGATGGAGATCGCTTCCCTATTATGCCCTTTCAAGTCACTGACCAAATATAACATTCAAGCATACATGTCATCTCACATGGGGCCCACATCTCCTAGAGACTACAAGTACATATTACATGATGTTACATTTGGGACTATTGCCCCGACTTACAACGGAGGTTGTACATCAAAGGTCTAGACACAATTTAGACATCTCGTAAAGGGGTAACACACATCCCCAGTGGGGATACAACAACTAACAATGATAATATACATCAGAATATCTTAAGAAGTTACAAATACATCAACACTCCCTCTTAACAAGGAAGGTATTCTCTCTCTACAGTGTCGTCAACACATTTGGTCAGGTCTTCATCACATCGTCATCGTCATGGAGTCATAGTCTTCATCATAGATGTTGCCATCATCTTCTTATAATTTGATCATCATACTATATTATCTGTCATTAGAAGTTTCTATAGTGCCAACCCTTTCCATGTTGGATGTAGGCCTAGCCTCCATGTAGGTCTTCAAATCATCAAGTAGGTATAGCTCAAGACTTATTGCCTTGCAAAACCTGAAGGATCTCCCAGAACTGATTATGCCTTTGCAAAACCTGAAGGAGCATCCCAGGATTGATTATATGTCTCTACAAAATCTAAAGGATCTCCCAGGACTGATTATATGCCTCTACAAAACCTGAAGGAGCATCAAGGGATTGATTATATGCCTCTGCAAAACCTATGTACCATATTGTTACCTCATCATCTTCAAATCATCTCATTGTCACACGGAACACAGCCCAGATGCACATAACACAGCACTTACATCCACCGACATGGGAGGACCAACCTACCACCATCCGGGAAAGGCTTAGCAATTACATCAACGACCATGGGAGGACTAACCTACCACCATGTCGGACAAGCCTATGTGCATTTGCGTCTTTCGGACTCGTCATTTCCCCTTGGAAGGAACCTCGATCTGAAGTACACCAAGCTTCTCTCTGAAATATTCAAACTTCACTCCGACTAGCAGCTTGGTCAATACATCGGTTATCTGCTCGTTCGCCACAACATACTAGAGTTTCATTGCTCCTCTCTGCACCATATCCCTGATGTAGTGATACTTGATCTCGATGTGCTTCGACTTGTCATAGAACATCAAGTTTTCAGCCAACTTCACACAACTCTGGTTGTCGCAATATATACAAGTAGGATCCAACTTGAGATCAAATAAATCAGACAGTAGCTTCCTCAGCCATATTGTCTCACAACTAGCCGAACAAGTTGCGACATACTCTACTTCGGTTGTACTTAGTGCCACGCATGACTGCTTCCTGTTAAACCAAAAGATCACACATGATCCCATGTTGAAGCAGCACCCCAAAGTGCTCTTCCTATCAATGGCACTGCCTACCCAATCCGAATCCACATAACCCTCCAGGTTAATCTCTGATTCGCATCATACTTGAGCCCATAATCAATTCATTAAAGAAAATTTGAGGTTTAAAATGGGCCTCCTAAAGAAAATTATAAAATAATAGTTATTAATTTTGGAGGAAGAATGAAAAAAACTACTTTTTTGTGTTCGTATTTTCGAAATATCTCCCTGTGTTTTTACTCAAATTCTAAGCGGGAGAGCTCGTTGGATGCAGAATTTAATTCTGCATCCAACAAGTACCCACACTGCATACTTTTGATGGACCTCGCTACCCCAAAAACAAGAAATACATGAAAAAACGTGATGATGTTAATTCTACATCCAACGAGTACCCACACTGCATACTTTTGACGGACCTCGCTACCCCAAAAACAAGAAATACATGAAAAAACGTGATGATGTCATCATCACGTTTTTTCATGTATTTNATGCAGTGTGGGTACTCGTTGGATGCAGAATTAAATTCTGCATCCAACAAGCTCTCCCGCTTTTAAATTTGTTTAAAAACACAAAAAGAGATGTCAAAAATACGAACAAAAAAAATAGTTTTCTTTTATGACAAATATGTCAATTCAACCATTATGGTTGACTCACTTTATTGAAATTCTATTGGTTCTTGAATTCCAACTCACAAAATTTATTGTTGGCGCGTTTTCTTATAAGGCCCATTTTAGACCCCAAGTTTCCTCTAACGGTACCCTTCATGTACCTCAGAATATGCTTTGCGACAATCAGGTGAACATGTCTCGGATCCATCAGGAACTAGCTCAATGTGTTCACAGCAAAGCATATGTCTAGTCTTGTGTTCGTCAGTTACATCAATGATCCAATCATCTGACGACATATCATGGCATCAACTAACTCTAATGAAGCATCGCAAAGTAGCTTAAGTTTGATGCCATGGGTGTGGCTATTTCCTTGTAGTCCATCATCCCGAACCTCTTTAGGATCTCTACTATATACTTCCCTTGACCAAGGAGGACTCCATCTGTACTCTGCCACACCTCCATGCCTTAGAAGTAGTGCATCATCCCTAGGTCTTTCATCTCGAACTCAGTGGCAAGTCTCCTCCTTTCATCTTTAACAGGTCATCAACATATAGCAGGAGCATCACTGGTCTTCCGTATTCAACCTTGAAGCAAAGGTTGGGATCCGCTTTACTCTCAATAAAGCCTAGGGCCATCATGTCGAACTTGAGGATCTTCTGTAGTCACTCCCTCTAAAGCGAAGCATCATTCTCCCTCTTCCTTCCATACTATGTACCAAAATATTTTGTCTTGGAGTGACAAGTAGCTTCCTCTGCTAGCGATTTTCATGTATCCATCTAGTGTCACTGGATACCAATATCCTCTATCTTGATCTTTGTAATTGTAATTGTATGTGTTGTACAAGGCCTTCTTTAATTTGCACACATGAGTCTGTTTGTCATGTGTCTCAACTCCCAGTGGCTGCTCTATGTACACTTCCTCCTCGACTACACCATTCAAGAATGTTGTTTTGATGTCCACTGGTGTATCTCCCATCGCATACATGCATGTATGGATCTAATGAAGTCTACCTCGTCATTGGTACAAATGTATCTTCGTAGTTTGTGTCTTCTTTCTGTGAGAATCCTCATGCTACGAATCTTGCCTTGTATCCCACGATGTTGACATCTACTACATGCTAGATCTATATGGAAGACACTACAGACTTCTCTTCAAGTCTCAGCGCCGCATTCTAGACATCATTCCTCTTGATCAACTAGTAATCTGTTGAAGGTAATCAACTTCTTTCTGACACACATTCCTTGAGTGAATGAACCACATGATCTTGGGAGGCCATTCAAGGAGGTTATAACAATCTCTTCTTCTTTGATTGCTTCGCCATAGCTTCGAACACTTCTTTTTGGTGTCTTCAAGGATAACACATGAGGGATGAGATGACCTCTAATAGAATCTACAATGATTCTCTTGGCTCTACCCTTAGCCTCATCTCCCTCAAGATCTTAGAACTTTCTTACTGAAACACTAATCCAAGTTATTTTCTTCAAGGATAACAGAGGTCCTATACTTCCATACTCGAAAGTTGCCGGTGTCACCAAGCTTGTCATCAACTTGGGTGTGATTAGTCATTTTGAAATGAAAACCTCAAATGTAAATAGCAAAGATTTAGATCTTACCAATTTTAGGGGTTCGACTGGCCCCAAAGCTGGCTAATCTAAGGTTTGTCAAAGAAACCATAATTTTTCAAACTCGGAATTTCAAACTTCTGATTTGACAGAAAGATTAGCCTCTTCAAGGCGAGTTGTCAAATGTACTCCTTTTTTGAAAACAGTGGTGGGAAGTTCACGAAACAATAAGCCATAGTTTTCCAATTTCTTCTACAGAAATGTCTAAAATTGATTATCTTGTATCTCTGGAGTTTTGAATCATTACAGTCTAAAACTTCTCACTGAGATAGTCTGATATGTCTTCTTTCCAACCCCATAGCAGAGATGGACTCTCCAAGTGGGACTTATGCCGAGTTTCCCAAGGTGATTGTTTTGGGATTGCTCAGCATAGTGAACTTGTACAGACTGCCACATGTCATTGTTTCACATTTTGAGTATGAAAAGTGTACCACAAAAACTACAACCCCTGCCCTACCTGCAACATCTTGTGAAATTTCATTTGGAACTTCCTAACCCGAGATATAACAAATCTCTCTAGCTCACTTGTTTATGACTGTATTTTGGAGGAGTCTGGAACCTTGGAACCATATCTCCTAAACTATTGTGAATCTGAGGTTGAAACCTTTACACAAGGTATAATAAGAATTTCTCTTCGACATATAAAAGTTTCGGCTTCTGATCCTTCTCCAATATTGTGTTATAGTGAAACCTCCAGAATGACTAAATTCAGTCTTCTAGGGTTTTCAGGCATGAAACCCTAATTTCCATTAGCTATTGTTCTAGCTATATTTCAGTTGCACAATGAAACTTCTCTGATTCAGAAACTGCTACCACCAACAGATGTCCCCTATCAAGGCGAGTTAGCCTAACCCTCTTTGCTTGATGATATGTGGAAAGAACACCTTCAACTAGGAGACCCTAGTTCTTGCAGCTGCACAGTGCCTTCTTTGAAAAAGGCTCTGATACCATGTTAGTTTTTCTTAAGATCTAATTAGATTATATAAGATCTTTATCTTAAATAATAACAAGTACAACAAAATGCATACAATATAAATGATACACAAGACACATATTTTCCCACACTTGAGAAAACCCTGCAAACTTCTTTAGAATAGTAAGATGATCAAAAGCAGTAATAAGAAATGTTCAGCGGTTATCTTTCTCTCCTCCTTTTGACTCTCTCTCTCTTTCATGTGCCTTAAAAAGTGTGTGGTGTGTATAAATGAGGGAGATCGTTTCCCTATTTATACCATTTCAAGTCACTGACCGAATATAATATTCGAGCCTACATGTCATCTCACATGGGGCCCACTTCTCCTAGAGACTACAAGTACATATTACATGATGTAACATTGGGGACTTTTGCCCCGACTTGCAACAAAGGTTGTGCCTCAAAGTCTAGACACAATTTAGACATCACGTAAAGGGGTAACACGCATCCCCAGTGGGGATACAACAACATACAATGATAATATACATCAGAATATCTTCTGAAGTTACAAATACATCACATTTTCCATTGGCACAAAAATTGAGGTGGAAAAAAACAACAGACAAGGGCACGAATTTCAAGGCAGTAGTGAGCATTAATTAATTGTCATCATACCGTACTGTTTGTATAGTACGTATTTCATACAAGGCACAAATCTTGAAGCAGAGTTTTTGGACATGAAATTCGAGGCAATGAGTTTGGGCACGAATTTCAAGGCAATTACAACCAACACATTTCTCGAGGCAGTATCATACGTCATGTCTGTACAACAGTCGTACAATCATGTAGCAGCACAAAAATCAAGGGTACAAACAAAAATTTTACAAGTCTGCAAATTTCTAAGTTGGCACAAAATTCAAGGCAGAATTTTTCCTTTTGGTTGAGATAAGTTGTGCCTGATATTTTTGTCTATTGTTGTATTTTTCAAAGATAAATAAAGATTCTCTCTTTTACCAAAATTTCTAAGTCTGAATATTTATGTGTGAATGTGTTTTTATTGTTGCTCATAAAAGTTGTTGAAATTATTCTTGTGTTTCAGTACTATATTGTTTATGAGAAATTATCTAATTTGCAGCAGAATGTTAAATTGGGTTGGGCATTAAACAATGTTTTAAACGGAGTTGTAAACCGGGTCGGGAGAGTGCTGAAAATTTTACAATTACATTGAGAATATTAAAGCCTTTCAACAAAAACAAAGCTAATACCTATACATGTACTATATGCCATGCTAAAAAAAATGGAAGGAAAACATTAAAGATCCCACAAACATAACAAGCAGAAGCAGAATATCTAATTAGTGTTTCCACCAAAGTAGTTACCCATTTTGTCTAATACTTGAGTCAATATGCAGCAACCCCTTGGAAAAATTAGTGGACGTCTTTTAAAACATACAAATCATTATATGAGTAATGTTTATATCCCAAAAGCCTAAAAATGAACACGCTACAAGCTATATCTATACAATGAGCTTAAAAATGAAACATAGAGCCAAAATATATAGTTTACATCCCAGAGGTCAAACTGAACAGGTTACAAGCTGAAAATATGCAATGAGCGAAGAAATATAACAGAGGGCCAAAGTACACAAATACAACACAGTGAATATAGCCAGGGGTACAAAAAAAATACAACACAGTGAACATAGAAATGTTGCAGTGCAAACATACATGAATGAGAAACAAATTGAAATGCAACCTGGTAATGCCCTTAAAGGAAGAAAATCACAATCAGTGCCCCATTTGAGCCCAGAAAATGCCTTTTACAATCTCAAAACAGCGTCTTCTTATGAAATTCCAATCAATCACACAACTGCAATTCAAAAGCCTAAAGCCTTTGCAGGTACAACCTGAAATGTACGATTTATCCAAGTCAGCATTGTTCATTTTTGAAATCATATTATATTGACATTTTCTTAACTTCACGTTAAGGAAACATTGTTTAGGCAAGAATTCAAAATTCGCATCAGAGCCTTACTAGATGTACCATAGAACATATAAGATATATGGAAAAAAAACCATATGTATATCAAAAGGCCCCAGCCCCAACAAACACTAAATAAACAGATTCTTCGGCACAATCAGAGTTTTCCTGACCATATTCAAGTATCTGCGACTGGACTTGAAACTTCATCATTTCATTGCCCGCCAATAGGAACACACTTGCAAAGAGCTGGCTGTGAATCTTTAACAAAAATCAAATCAAAGAAAGTTAGAACAAGCAAACAGGTATAATGATACTAAAAGATAATCTGACTATCTAACAAACATTTAAATAAGATATTAGTTGAAATCAATTCAAAAAATTACCCACCCTATGAATAGCAATAGTTCATAAACATCACCCAAGGCATCAATCTCTGAATATTATTCTGACTCCTGTGTAAAAGAAGTTATACCTAGACCTTTATAATTGTCATGTAAATACAACTGACTAGTTGATATAGAAATGTTCCCAGAAAGATTGGAGAAATACATGTATATTTATATTATCAACTTAATCTAATCTGCAAGTTCCAAAACAACTAAACATGAAAATTACAAAAATGGTGCAACTACAATAAATTGGGAGAAATTCCATCATCTATGCCAGAGAAACTTCCCCACTTTGCCTTTGTTTCTCTACTTGGCTAATTTATTTTTATTTTTACTTTGCTGTGTTTTACTTTACTTTAATTAAAAATTTACTTTGAGACTAAACGGATCTCATGCCGTCAATTTTGTTATTTATTTGCAACATTGTTCTCTACTCTTCTACTGTTAGCTCTGATGAAGAGTGAGGTGATTCACTCAAAAATTGGCTCAAAAATATTTCAGTTAAAAACAGAAATTCAAATACAATTTGCGTAAAAGTTTAAGACAACAAATATGATGTATGGAATAGCTTCTAGCCAATGTTTGCAACATAAGAGCTTTGATCAATTGACAGACTTCATTTTCCATAAACAGATAGTCTACTTCATTTCCTTTGGTAAAATAGTCTACTTCCTTTCCTTTGGTAAAAGGTGAAATCTCACCGCACTATATTATACAACCTTATGATTAATAACATTGCTAATGCTCTCTATAATAACCCTTGCAAAAGCTCCTTCAATCTTTAACAATTTTTGAAATATTGTTGAAAGCAACATCTCACTATAACAAGAAAGCAAAGGGATTCCACGACTCTGCATGCTACGATGACAATTAATACCTTGATGTCCCTCCCTTCCATGTTTGGCTGATAAAAGTCAGTGTCAAATGAACAGTTCCCTTTAAGCTGCATAGAGCATATATAATCAACTTTTGCATAGCCTTTTCACGGAACATTACTTCTCATGTTTGAATAGTCACCAAGAGCATGTCAAAAATGTTGATCATCATTTTTTCTTCACCTCTAAATTGGAAAAATATTTGCATGGGTATCTTTTTTATTTTCCAAAAACCATCATCAGAGAACCTAAATATATTATTTCAAAAACAGCACCCATCACAAAATAAAATGAGTTGCTAAAAGACACAATATTCTTGGGCAACAACTGCCCATATAAGATTTAAAATCTTTCCAACAAGTTCAAAATTCAAAAAACAACATTCCACCTGATTCACAGGGCCATCGCATCCCACATTCAGCCTACATAAAACTCAGGTGTCACCACATATTAATAATTCTGTATATTACTATATACAAAGCTAAAAGCCATTAATGAAATTCTCTTGAGATACAATTTAATTAGGCACCAGTATTCTGAATCGGGAATATAATATCCCCTCTAAAATTCCGAGGATCTTCTCCAAATATTGCTTGGTATTAATCAAGAAAACTAATTTTAAAATGCTAGCTAAAATGTGTTTTGATTAATTAATCCAGGCTATCTATCCATAGATTTTCTAATTATCAATATCTGGCATTAAATAAAATTGTGGAAACAGGCAATGGTTCTCACATATTAAAGCTAAAAGAAATTAAGAATTACAAAAGCAATAACTTCAATCAAGACAAATTTATCAGTTTATTGCATCATATAGGATGGAAAGGCTATAATAAATATTTAGAGAATTTGTCAATACAGACCACAGATCTTCACACTGAAATAAAATGGCAACGATACCTTCAATCAAGATAAAATCATCAATATGCATAAAAATAAAAAGTGCGTTACAGACGGGTTCTCTCGGTTTCCTGCAAAAGGGGAAAAAAAGCTAAAGAGAACACTCAGACAATAATGAGGTCATCTAGCTTCCTCTCGCAAATGAATATCTGAAATGACAATGAAAAGTCTTAAATCTCTACATATATAGAGTTCCAAATTGCAAGACAGGTGCTGTCTTTCCTCCCCTTAAAATGTAAGAAAACTAAAAGTTGAAAAAACTTGCATAAAAACTACCTCTAATTTTTAGTAAACGAAAGAAGATGAGACAATTTCATTACTCCCCACGTGTGACCAAAATAGGTTAACAGGACTAAAAAGTACAGAATTCACAATAATAATGTGGGAGTACCAAGGCAACTCCTAAGTGTCAAAAGAAAAGAAATACAAATGAAAATTGAAGTAGAAAGTTGGAAGATGTAAGCCAAGAGGATAAACCATAACAAAGAGAGAAGCACTACTCAGCACTAGAGGTGGAAGTGACTGGGCTTGGTAAGCCTGGAAGGTGCCCAGGAACCATCCGCAGAAGCTCTCCTAACATCAGAGATCAAAAAGACAAATGTAGCATTGGAAGTTTGATCTGGACTAGGAGGCACTCACACTGGAACAAAATGGAACACGTACATCTCTGTGGCCTCCTGTAAGTGGGTGATCTCCAAGATGGCCCACTTATACAAGGCCTATTAATGAGCACAAATGGCCTGAAGTGACCAATGGCTACAGATGTTACTATATAATGTTGACAAGTTCTAAATATGGAAAATAAATCTACAGAGCAATAAGCTAATGAACGAACTATCATAAATGTGTCCCCATTCTCACAAGGCTAGAATTATCTTGAAAGGTCTTGGTTTGGCCAATGTATCTTTTGAAGATAGGAAACAAAAATGAGAGTGTCCAGCAGTGTCAAAACTTCTGACATATTCTCATGGGACACAGATCAACAGAAAAAAAAGTACCCTTAGTACAGGAAAAGGGCAAGGGAAAAATACCACTGGAAACAAACATTTTAGCTTTCTAAGTATCAGGAGAAACAAAATCCAATCACCCAAAGCACTATCTCAACTTCAGATTCAGTATAGTACCCTTTATAACACATACTCCAGATTTTGTGGTTTAAATGTCACACTAGAGCAATCATAGATATTATGCTTTTGTATTTCTTTCCCTCATATCATGTTATAGATATTTGAACTTCTGCAATGTCACTACCTCAGTTTGCTATGATTTTTTATGAAGTGAACAAGCATACAGAACAGCATGTAATTCAAAACCTCTGAATGGCTATTTACTGAGACCTACTAGCTTAAACAGAAATTGTGAATTGGTTACCAACTTACACATTAGAAAAGTAGCACTGAAAGAATCAATGTAGAATGTTAGGCCCCACTTGCATACAGCCTTGTCCATTCTTTTGCTGTAGAAGAAAGCAATTACTCAACATGATTTAGAAATATTACTAATTAATCTATCACTTAACATAAACATTAGTCAAAAAGCTTTCCAGTCATGGAAGCCAATTTATCAAATAGTATAATCCCATTCAAGCATGAAGAAATTTGCATCGTGAAATGAGAACTAGATATCATAGGCTAATTATTCATAGAAAATCTGTTATTTCTAACCAAAAGTGCATATTTTCACCTGTTTCCACAGCCTCGACTTCATTAGTCTTCCAGTGTTTTGCAATGTTTTCAGAAAGAGGATCATCTGGATTTGGTGCACTCAACAGTGCTTGTATACTGAAAAAATTGACAATAAATACACATGAATCATGAGAAATAATCTAAAGCATTGGCAAAAGCAGAATAATAAATGACCAACTGACAGTAAGAGCATTTGCCATTATAATAACACAAACCTCAGTAAAACTGTTCGAATTTGCAGTGCTGGACTCCACTTGTCCTTGAGAATATCAAGGCAAATGCGGCCGAGCTGTCAAAGATATTTTTGTTAAAATTAAAGTGAACATATGGAACCCTAAACATGAAAGGGGAAACACAATTGAAAGGGTAAACAACTGCTAACCTTATCAATGTTTGGGTGGTAAATCTTTGTCAAAAAACGAACCTGTTAATGGCAAAAACAGCTTGCAAATCAGCGCACATCAAGTAGTTTAAGTTAAATACTCTAAGTAAACAAATTTATATTGGAGAAACTGCATACTAAAGCTATCTTGGATCTCAGCTTACATCATCAGGTAGTTAAAGTTAAATACTCTACGTTAACAATTTCTAATGAACAAAATGCATGGTAGTTGTCCTTCAAACAAAAAAATTCAACTCTTTGAAAATGTTACCTTCGGTGCTGCCATAGGATACTCTTCAGGCAGAAATAACTCCAGCTTGAAAACACCCCCTGCATATGAATCATTAACAGATCAATTCCCGATACTTGGAATAGAATAATGAATATTTTTACTTCAAATTAAGTTAGAAACCCATTTTTTGTTTTAAATTTGTTAGCATAACAGACTCATTTAAAAGTGCTAAATTGGTTTATTAAATATTCTTCTTTATGATAAGACTCTGCAAAGATCAAATATATTTTGATTTTTATTAGATGGATGTCTTCTTGAAACACTTTGGAGATGGGGCCCTCCAGGTATCAAACATCTATTCCAAAAGGATCATTTGTAAAGGTCAAAATAATATTTTTTAAGTCATCAAGTTTCCTCAGTCACTCACTTATAATGTGGATTAGGCCACACAAGGTATCCATTTTTTATGCGAAGATGAATGCAACCAATGCCCAGGAACACAGGTAAATCATAAATGCAAATTTGATTGAAAAAAAGATTTGAATTTTTTCAAATGAATCGTGGCAAGTAGCAATGATTCATCGCATCCTACCTGCATTTTACAAGTAAAAAATTTAGAATTTCATTTATTACAATTTACTAAAATTACTCAGTGAACATTTGGAAATTCATAAAAGTGCATCCTTAAAATTACAATATAGCACTGTATATACTGTACACCTATTAATCAATAGCAGGCCTCATTTCAAACTATCATCCTAGAACTGCCTTTAATAGGCTTGCAGCCTGAGGGGACATAAAATGCACTCTCCTTCTATGAAACTGTACATATTTCAATTTTCTATACATGCATTGGCTGCTTCCAATTATCCTGCTCAAGATCTCCTTTGATGGATGTTGCAGCCAGGTAGGCATGCAATGCACCCTTTGTCTAACAGTGAATCAACACCTAGTACAAACATTAATCCTTTTGCATTGCATTATGCTTTGCCGTACCACAATTAAACATTCATTACACCTATCATTCTAGATCACCTGCTTCTTTTCTGCATTTAAGTCATTCCATGGATGCATCAGTTGAGAAGAACACATAAAATTCAGTTGAGAGTTCCAAAGGCTCACTTGACTCATTTAAGAGAAACAGAAAATTTAAGAAATGCCTCCTGCAGATTTGAGGGTGCATCTGGATTCTGAAGAAACAGGTTTATAGAAAGCGTGTCACAAAAGAAAGGACTAATGGTATGTGTTGAAATTCATAACTTATAAGTGAAACAGGGGAATTACAACTCAGTATCTTGGAACTCAGTATGCTTGTTTCCACATACTAAAGAGTAGGTGATAAAACTTCAGCAATTGCCTCAATGATGCCACTAATTATGGTGGTTTTTCTTCTCTTTTACAAATTCTGAAGTAATGCCTTATGAGGGGCAAGAAATCTTTAATGTTGTCGCCACCTGTAACTTGGAATAGTATACCTTCTGTCGAAAGTACCAAAGTTATCAACAGTGATGGAAACAATAATATTAAGAAGAGGGCCAAATCTGGACATATTCATACAGACTTTATGCAAGTCCTTTCGAATTTCATATTGCATTTTTACCGTAGAGACGCTTGGAAACTACAATTTCTAATAGTGTCCCCTGAAAGCATGAACGAATTAATCACGAATATTTTGCTGCTATATCTTCTTTCAAACGCCTATAATACCTACTTCCACTCAATAGATAGAAAGGTCATCCTTGCATCTCTTTGAAAATGAAAAATCAAACAAAGCTTCAATATGAACAAATTTACTACTCATCAAGTCTCAGAGGCAATCCACCAACAACATATCTCCTTGTCTCACTGAATGGAGAAATAGCACAATCACCTCATTTGTTGTTTAGTCAATTGTTCATTGTATGAACATTACCAAGACAGCCATGCAGACTGCCCAGCAAAAAGAAAAAAATCACTATAATATTTTACTGCTTATCAGTGAGCTTGGATCCTCAGCTGTATAACATGACTGAAGCCATTCGAGGGATTATGATCTGTCCCTTCTTGTAATAGAGTGAGGCCCAAACCTGCTATGATATACCATGTGAGCATTTAACGAAATATTGAGAAGTACTATATAGTGACAGTATTTGATAAGTGATATCTAATATAATGGGAGATAACACAATTATATAGTGAAGTAGAGGGCTGTGACAAATCACTCACACCCTAAACATATAGTAAAGTAATAGAAATAATAATATGTTAAAAATGGGACCTAAATCAATAGTTTACACTAACAAATATTGCAAATAATTCAGATGGAAACTTTGGACATTATAAAGGATACTCTACTGAAATGGGAGATAAGATAGATAAGATAATTTTATTGATGTCTGACTAATGACCACAAAAGTAGGTCAAAGGGACTGCTGAGTATAAACAATGATGTCAATACAATGTAGGAGTACAAAAAGGTCTCCTAAAAAAGGCGAGATGCAGAAAGTGAAGTGCAATAAGATAAGTAGTCAAAAGCAATATCTACTCCGAGGCATGAAAAACCCTCGACCCCGAGCTCAAATACCTGCGTTGATGATGGGGTGTATTGTAGGAGAAGAAGATTCAAGGACAAGAGGCACCAAAAAAAAGGAAGTGGATCCATCATAGAATGGATTTATCTCTCCTACCATCCAAGGTCAAATGAAGATAGCTGAATATCATCAATTGTCTTGAAGGGGACCTAGTGTGGTGCCTGGATCGTCCAATACGCTGCTAATTGGTAGAGGCAGTGCACCAACGAGGTCTGGGGAATCTCATCTGTCTCCTAGGAGGGGATCTGATCTGGCAATGTCGCTGAAATCTTGTGGGACCAGGGAAGGTCTCATGGGTCCACATTGATCTGGAGTCCAGGGCTGCGTTGGTGTCGTTATGTCTCTTAGTGCCCCTTCCTAAGGGTAGCACCAAGAAACAAGAGGTGATCCATCGAATAGGGTCTGGTCTCGTAGGAGGTTGAAGAGTATGGGCTCGAAGCCTGAGGGCCTCCTAAATGTATAAGGCTAAACATTGTTGATATGGATACCTGAAGAAGCCCATGAGAATCTTAGACCCTCTAAATAAGCAATGAAATCGCCCCCTGATCTCACAGTAAATGGGGCACTAGAAGATAAAGTGCTCCTTAGTCTCAACCTCTTGTAGTAGGCATAGTTGATAGATCCTCTACGGTCGGTCGATTTTGATGGTTTGTCTCTACCCATAGTCTATGAGAGACCACTCTGAAATGGCCTGGAGACTTGCGAAGAGCATGTACCCAATGTCAGAATGTATATTGCGGTTGAACAATACCCAACCCTAGGCTCCAAGAAATGCTTAACATAAAAGTCCAACTTTGGGCATAACCCACACAGGTGGTTAACCCAATTGATCTAGATAAACTGCTTATAAAATATCATCTTTGATGATCTTGTTTAGCACCTGTCTAAACGATAGGAGATGGCTAAGTGTATCCAAGGAATACTGAAACGGAGGGAGACAATCAATCTGAATTCCCACAGACCCTGAAATGGGAGGAAACAAGAACAAAAGATCAATCGGGTGGAGCCATAAACTCAACTATCTCCTCTGTGACACCTTTTACAAGATGAAGATTATATCATAGTTTTTAAAACTAGTCAACTTAGAACCGGAATTGGCCTAGTTGACCGGTTTCATGGTCATCGGCCTCAAACTGGGACAAAACTTGGCCCAGAGTCTGGTTCAGTACCAAACCAGTCAAACCAATCAATTGTGCATTAACTTGGCCGAGTTAATCCAAGTCTGCCAAGGCCACACACGTGGAGACTAGACACGATTTTATATTTTTAAAATTGACAGTTTTGTACAAGTGACATTGAAGTCGGTAATATTAAATGGTAATATTAAATTCTTAAAGTAAAATAATAAAAAATGAAAGATAAGGAGAATGACACTTTTCAAAGGATAGAAAATGAAAGATAAGGAGAACGTCACTTTTGCTTAAAATTTTAACATTACCATTAATTGTTTTAGGATGTTTGAGAGTGGTTCCAACCTCATCGGACTTCATATGCAAAAGGTAGAACTTTTTATCCCATTTAGAAATCAACAAACTTAATAGCTTTCAGGATTTCAAGATTGGAACGTTTCCACTAGATTCTATCATGTATGAGGGTAAGGGATTGGAATTTAATTAGGCACATCAACCTCTATAAGAACCTTAATGTTGTGATGTTGATGCTTGAATGTTGAAGTTGGATTGAACTCCTTTGTCATGACCTTAATAAAAATGTATCCTTCAATAAAGCAAAATCACTTATTAAGCATGGGAAGCTTTTTCTACCTTATTTTAACACTTGGATTAGAAAGTTTCATCAAAATCGTAGGGTGTTGACTAATGCTCTTGGAGGATCAACTTCAAGATAAGAGGTAGAGGCAAGGGAAAGAGCCCAGTGGAGGGGAGAACAGGGTGCTATTGATGAATAAGATCAATGAGGAGCTGACCCTCGGCCGGTTCCAAGTCTGAGTTCAAGTTAAGTTGGTGCCATTTTGATATATTGTGTCTTGACTCAAGTCCTTGACCCATACATGGTATATAGTATATACATTGTTAAAATAATGACAAAAATCAGACTATGTACACACACAGTCATAGAAAATTTTTGTCAAACAATTCAATGCAACCTGATATTAAGCTTCTACAAGCATGAAATCACTTCCATACAACCCAGGCAAGCATTTCAGACTACTGTAAGTTGATATACAACATTAAAATGTAATTTAGCAGCGGAAAAATAATATGAACAGCATTATGCAATAAAATATCAGACTTAGGAAAATTTGGTCAAATGACCTTTCAAGAGGAATTTCTCATTAGTAAGCAGTAAAACTCAGGTACAATACAGCAGTCAATTTCAGCCATAAACACAATACATAACAGTGATTTCTCTTGAAATCTGAGCCAAGATTTCACCTCAAAAACAGTGTTGTAGGTAACCTTGGAAAGCGTGCCTTTCAGGCTTCCAAAACTGTCCAAAACAACAAAAAACAGCTACAGCAGTTTTGCCTTGAAAATCATGCCCAGAATTTCAGCAGTACAGCCCTCTTACAGCAGATAGCTAACTGTCTTGGAAAACGTGCATTCCCAACTCCTAATTTTCTGTGCCACAGCCCAGTTGTACGACCTCCACCTTGGAAAATCTGTCCTCCTTGAAGTTTGTGCTCCCTTTCCTTGGAACTCGAGCCTCCTTGAGAAATGTGCTTTCTCTCTCTTGGGAATCATGCCCTTCTACTGTCATTGCCCTCTCTCCTGCTCTCAATCTCTCCCTCTTGAAATTCGTGCCACCACCTCTTCCTCACTTGGAATGTGTGTGTAAATGAAGCCTCAAGGTGTCCTTTTATTTACTCATTAGGGTAACTGTCGGTGGCTTTTCTTCAATAGTTGAGATTAAACCTTGGCCACAAGATCTAAGGCTAAGATTTATTCTCAGGATGACCTAAATTTCCTAAAAGTCATAACTATACAAAATCTCATTTTACAAAAAGTAATATTTAACCCTAAATATTAAAAAGGTGCACATGTTAACTTAAAAGTCACTATTACAACTCAAAAGTACATCTCACTTTAAATTAAAAGGTCACATCATAAAGTACTTTAATAACTAAACTCATAAAGTCACTTTATGAAATTTATTTCGACTACATTATTCCGAACCTCTACACCTAGGCACCTGGTGCAAAAGTACCTCCTGAGCTACAAAAAGCTAACACTCCCTCTTAGCAAGGGGGGTACTCACTGCCATCACCATCAGTTGGTTCAGTCCTCATGTCCATCACCTGTTCATCGTAGGATCTTCCTTTGAACCTAGGGCCAACGCTACCACTTGCACATAACTCGAATCTGAAGACAACCTCCTACCAGCAACCCTGAACCCTGAGATCCTAGGAGATTCCAACCTCCAATCCTGAGCTCCAGTCCTCTCATACTAGTTGAGCCTCCCCCCGGTACTCTGAAGAGACTCCCTCTCTTCCCTCGAAAATCGAGACTAAATCATGTTAAAGTTAGTGTAGCTGCGAGACCCATTCTCAAGGAGGATGGTACCCTAGTTAGTTGACTAAGGCAGAGTAAGACCCTAGAAGGTACCCTCAATCCCCCAATAACCTCCTGGGGTTGTTGGCCTAGGACTAAGCAGGTTGATGCCATGGCAAAGCCCCTAACATGTGGCTAGGGCCCCTATGTGCCTCTAGGGTATTCTGGTCTTGGACCACAAACACGATGTCCGAGTAGATCCTGCAGATAAAGGCAGACATATTCCTAGTCTGGGACCACGTGGACTCTTGGTCTAGGACCAAGCAGGTCCTACAGGTGGTTGATCAACATTCACTCTCTGACTGACGCTCAGCTTAGTACCGAGGACCATTCTCCAGGAGAATGGAGGACTTGATCAGGGACCAGGTGGTTGATTGATTTAATTTAGTCTGGGACTGAAACTCAGCCTAGGGCTAAGAGCCATTCTTTAAAGAATGGATGATCCTTGTCAGTTAACCAAGATAATGATGGGTGATGTCATCTCTCCTAATTGATTACTGCTAGGTTGTTTCTCAAGGGACTGGCCACCCCTTGATGATGTCCCTAGCACCTAACCCTTAGGAGGAGTATTGAGGAACGAAGTATCGTACCATCCAGTTTGGATCTTCCCCTTATACGATGATGATAAAATATATGAAACAGTGTACTTTGAGAGAGAGAAAATATTGAAGTCCTTGGTCTTGCTGGTCCTATAGGTAAAATGTTTGTCCACCCTTATGGTTCACCCTGATCTTGTGGGGTTGGGGATTGTTTTATTGTGACCTCGTTGGTTGACTCCCCCTTACTTGGTCCTAGTACTCTTATTGTGTGTACCTTTGTTATGACTCTTACCTTGTGGTTTTTATTTTGTGGTACATTATCCTAAGTGCATTTACTTTATGAAAGGAGCGTTGGACCATTTATTGTTTATGGTTTTATTATAAAACCTTTGGTCTATTTATTTTATGGTTTTATTATAAAACCATTGGACCTTTTATTATTCTACCTTTAACCATTTTTTATTATTACACCATTTTACCTTTATTATAAAACCTTTGCTCTATTTATTTTATGGTTTTATTATAAAACCTTTGGACCTTTTATTATTCTACCTTTAACCATTTTTTATTATTACACCATTTTACCTTTACGGTTTTATTTTTGGACCACTTTATTTTTATCTTTTACTAAAGTCAACCTAATGTATTTTATAATGTTTTATCAATCTTTTTATAGCCAAGACCCTTATAAAATTACACGACTTTATCCAAGAAGAGTTACCGTGTTCTTACCTGTGGTTGACTGCTTCTTTCTCGCGACCTCCCTTGTTGTTTCTTTATGACCGGGTTCTCTACCTCTGCATGTTTGCGACTACTCCACGCATTGGTTCTCTGTTGCTTCCCCCGATATGACGTGTGTATTCTACCCTAGTTGGATCGAGTCTCACCCGCATGACTCTCCATGTGACTCTACACCTCCACATGATCCTTCTTCGTTGTTTCAGTAGTATGGCTGCTCTACCCAGCAGCGTGATCCCTCTCCTTTGTTACAGCAGCTTGGGTGCTCTCCCCACCAGAGTGAACCTTTTTTTCCTTACCCATAACTGTATCTGCGCGACTATATCCGCATTTTCCAACATGAACATGTTTTTCTCTTTCAATGTGGAGTATGGGTGTTTTCCCAACGTGAACATGAAGTTTCTCTTTCAGTATGGACTGTGGGTGTTTCCCCAGCGTGAACATGATTTTCTCTTTCATGTGTGGACAATGTTTTTCCCCAGCATGACCGTGGGTTTCTCTTTTGGGTGGACTGTGGGTTTCCTCCAGCGTGACCATGAGTTTACTCTTCTGCGTGGACTATGGTTTTTCCCAACGTGACCACAAGTTTCTCTTTTGTGTGGACTATGGGTTTTCCCTGCATTACCTTAAGCTTCTCTTTCAGTGGGTACTATGGGTTTCTCGACATCACCATGTGTCTCCTACTTAGCATGACTATGTAAAAGTATGATTGTGTGTCTCTACACAATGTGACTACATCCTTACTCAGCATGACTGTACTGGGTATGATTGTGCTTGTTGACTAAGAAGTCTAGGTCAGTATGTTTCTGCTCTAACCCTTTTAGGCTCTCTCTCAAGGTACATAAATTCTTTTCCTAATTGACTTGTACCTTCGGTGACAAGCTCAAATCTAAACTATCTGAGTATAAGGATTATTCAAATATTGGTTATGATTCTTTACTGTTGATATCTATTGTACATTATTTTATCATGTTGTTAACTGTACATGGCATTTGATGAATCTTGAAGACCAACTTTAACGCAGTAACTAATGGAGCGTTAAGTTGAAAGAGACGAAAATTATGTTTATTACAGTTTAAATTTATTAGAGCAGTACTATTCTGAATCTAATTTTATAATTATGTTCATGCATTAAAGTTTATTACTTATGTTAAAAACTCCTCTAACCCTAAAACTTCAACAAATCCTTGGCGCCACTGTAGCCTCGGCAGCCTCCTGCTCCTCTTCTGACTCTTAATCATCAAATGTGGGTTATCCACCTAACTTGTACAGCTCACCAAACCAATCATCAATCAACTGTGGCTCGATTAGTTCCGCTCCCTTTGAGTATATATGAACATGTCCCAAATCAGCTCTCTCTGGGAATATGTACACATGTCCATTCAAAACAATGTTGAATACCCCACATCCTCCAAGGCTGACACCGAGAACAAGTTAGCGCTCAGCCCCGGAACAAACAAAACTCCATCCTGCTCTAGGAGTTTTCCCTAACAAACCTGGAATCTGACTCTTCCAAATCCACACACTGCACGTGTCGTTCCCCCTTCACTTCGAACCATCCAGTATGGACCTATCTCAGTAATACTGTGGAATATATGATATATTCCGATCATGTGACAAGAGGCTCCACTGTCAATGAACCAACTACTGTTTGGCACAAATCCATTACTGCCGACACTCAATATAAGAGAGAACAACAAGAATTTCAGCAGTATAGCCCTCTTACAACAAACAACTAATTGTCTTGGAAAACATGCATTCCCAACTCCTTGTTTTCTGTGCCATAGACCAATTGTACAACCTCCACCTTGAAAAATGCGCCCTCCTTGAAGTTTGTGCTCCCTTTCCTTGGAACTCAAGCCTCCTTGAGAAACGTGCTTTCTCTCTCTTGGGAATCATGCCCTTCTACTGGTGTTGCCCTCTCTCCTGCTCACAATCTCTCCCTCTTGAAATATGAGCCACCACCTCCTCTTCCTCACTTGGAATGTGTGAATGAAGCCTCAAGGTGTCCTTTTATTTACTCGTTAGGGTAATTGTCGGTGACTTTTCTTCAATAGTTGAGATTAGTCCTTGGCCACAAGATCTAAGGCTAAGATTTACTCAAGATAACTTAAATTTCCTAAGTCAAAACTATACAAAATCTCATTTTTTGAAAAGTCATATTTAACCCTAAATAAAAAGGTACACATTTTAACTTAAAAGTCACTTTTATAACTCAAAAAGTACATCTCACTTTTAATTAAAAGGTCACATCACAAAGTATTTTAATAACTAAACTCATAAAGTCACTCAATGAAATTTATTGAGACTACATTATTCTGAACGTCTGCACCCAGGCACCTGGTGCAGAGGTAGCTCCTGAGCTACAAAAAACTAATACTCCCTCTTAGCGAGGGAGGTACTCACTGCCATCACCATTAGTTAGTTCAGTCCTCGAGTCCATCACATGTTCATCATAGGAGCTCCCTCTAAACCTGGGGCCAACGCTACCACTTGCACATAACTCAAATCCGAAAACAACCTCCTGGCAGCAACCCTGAACCTTGAGATCCTAGGAGATTCCAACCTCCAATCCTGGGCTTCAGTTCTCTCATACCAGTTGAGCCTACTGTCGGTACTCTGAAGAGAGTCCCTCTCTTCCCTCAAAAATCGAGACTGAATCCTTTGCGCCATTATAGCCTCAAGAGCCTCCTGCTCCTCTTTCAACCCTGAATCATCAAATGTGAGTTGTCCACCTAACTTGTATAGCTCACCGAACCAATCACCAATCAATTGTGGCTCGATTAGTTCCGCTCCGTTTGAGTATATGTAAACATGTCCCAAATAAGCTCACTCGGGGAATATGTACACCTGTCCCCTTCGGAACAATGTTGAATACCCCACATCCTCTAAGACTGACATCGAGAACAAGTTAACACTCGGCCCTAGAACAAACAAAACTCCATCTTGCTCTATGAGTTCTCCCTGACAAACCTGGATATTGATTCTTCCAAATCCACGCATTACACATGTCTTTCCCCCTTCACTTCGAACCATCCGGTCTGGACCTATCTCAGTAATACTGCAGAATATATGATATATTTCGGTCATGTGACGAGAGGCTCCATTGTTAATGAACCAACTACTGTTTGGCACAAATCCATTACTACCAACACTCGATATAAGAGAGAACAACGAGAATTCCTTCTCAAATTTTTTCGCAAAGTCTTCTATCTTTGTTGTAGCTACAACAATCACATCCTCCTCCTCCTTCTCGGGACACTAGGAAGCACGGTGGCCAAACTAGTTGCAAGCAAAGCATTTGACTTTGCACAAGTCCTTATCGGACTTCTTCTTGCTCTTAAAAAAAAGAGCAACATTTCCTTCAACCTCATTCTGTCCACTGCCCTGAGATCCTTCCCGTATCTCCTCCTGAGTGAAATCATCCCACAACATACTCCAATCTGGGAGATGTTCCTAACCAACCACACACTTCACGAAGATTTCCCAGTTTTTGGTGAAGCCTCTCAAGGCTATCCTCACCAACTCAAAATAAAAAATGACCTACCCAACTGCAACCAACTCATCATTAACCTATGCCAACCGGGTAAGATATGATGCAACTCCCTCACCCTTGGCCATCTTGGTCCCCAGCAATTTATCTTTGAGTGCCATCATCTGGTTCTCATTCTTCGTCTTATACAAGTTTTTCAATGTGTCCCACATTTCATGAGTTGTCTTCTTCTCAACCATGTGAGGGATAAGGTGGTCCCTAATAACGTCCAGAATCATCCTCTGTGCTTTGGCCTCTTTCACTTCATGCATGTTAAGAGCAATAGGATCTGACGTGGGAGTAGGTACCATGGTGCTGGAAAGAGTCCATAGTCTGCTTTCCTCAAGTACAACAATCATCTTGACTTCCCATTGCAAATAGTTGGAGATGCCATCCAGTCGATCCTCATATCTGATGCAAATAGCCATTGTCTTCTTGTTGTCCAAAATAAATAAGATCATAAGACTCGCCCTTCTAGCCAAATCCTGCAACAACACTGCTATTATCAACAACTTGTTGTGATCTCAAAGCCCTAGCCCTGATACCATGTTAAATTAATGACAAAAATCTAGTGTTCCACAGGGACGCGTCCCGAAGGTTCAGGGACAGGTATCCCGCATTTCATGCGTCCCGAGGACTTGGAGACTCCTAGCGAAATGTCCCCCCCTTCCCATGCCCTTGAGAATATTTATTTTTTGATGTTTTACAACTATTTTCACTTTTTACAATCCCTAGTTGGTAGTGCTTAGAAAATAAATCAATATATTTAGTATTTACATTGCACAATCACGAATATACATCAAATGAATTATTATTTTTAATATTTTATTTTTATCATATTAGAGACGTCCCCCCTAATTTCCCTAAAATTTGGGGGTGGTCTCCACACGTCCTGAATGTGTGTTTCCTCCCTCTCGCGCCCCCCCCCCCC
>LPNX010127299.1:41496-68108 GCA_001517045.1 Pseudotsuga menziesii
ATTTCAGACTACTGTAAGTTAATATACAACATTAAAATGTCATTTAGAAGCGGAAAAATCATATGAACAGCAGGCTGCAATAAAATATTAGACTCGGGAAAATTTTGTCAAATGACCCTTTCAAAAAGAATTTCTCATTAGTAAAGCAGTAAAACTCAGGTACAGTAAAACAGTCAATTTCAGCCATAAAATACAATACATAACAGTGACTTCTCTTGAAATATGAGCCAAGGTTTCACCTCAAAACCAATGCTGTAGGTAACCTTGGAAAACATGCCTTTCAGGCTTCCAAAACTATCCAAAAGAAAAAAAACAGTTACAACAGTTTTACCTCGAAAATTGTGCCCAAAATTTCAACAGTACTGCCCTCTTACAACAGACAGCTAGTTGCCTTGGAAAACGTGCCTACCCAGCTCCTTGTTTTTTATGCCACAGCCCAGCTGTGCAGCCTCCACTCCCTAACTGTATAGACTATCTTTAAAAAGGCAGAAACTTTGCCTTGGGAATTGTGCCCACCTTGGAAGTGCACCCTCCTTGAAGTTCATGCTCACTTTCCTTGGAACTCGAGCCTCCTTGAGAAATGTGCTCTCTTAGGAACCATGCCTTTCTACTGCTGCTGCCCTCTCTCCTGCTCACAATCTCTCCCTCTTGAAATTCGTGCCACCACCTCCTCTTCCTCACTTGGAATGTCCTTTTATTTACTCATTAGGGTAACTGCTGGTGACTTTTCATCTTCAGTGGCTGAGATTAGATCTTGGCCACAAGATCTAAGGCTGAGATTTATTCTCAAGATGACGTAAATTCCTGAAGTCGTAACTGAACAAAATCTCACTTTTTGAAAAGTCATATTTAGCCCTAATTATTAAAAAGGTACACATTTTAACTTAAAAGCCACTTTTATAACTCAACAACTACATCTCACTTTTAAATTAAAAGGTCACATCACAAAGTACTTTAATAACTAAACTCATAAAGTCACTTAAAGAAATACCAAATACCAACCATCTCCAAATCCAATAGGAAATGTATTATGTCAGACTTAGGAAAATTTTCAAAATAACCAATTTCAACTTCCATCATTTGACTGAATGTTTCTATGCCAATAATGCCAGCCATTCTGTATAAAGGTTTATTTGGTACAAGGATAGTTGCCAGATGGGAGATATTTGTGGATTGAAAATCCAAAAATAATGGAAACTGTTCAAGTGTCAGATACATATATGCATGCAAATAACTGCAAACTTATATGCAATACAGATTGCAACCAAAGATTATAGAGAAAGAAAGTTGAACTGCAAAACAAGACACTGGTATGCAACACACAATAGTCTATTTCAAAATGTTTTCTTCTCAATAAACAATTTCTTAAAGTAATCCTCGTATTAACACATTCACTAGCAGGATTGTCAATTCCTACTAACACATCCACTAGAAGAATTGATTGAATCCTATTAACACAGCTTCCAGATACATAAGTTCAGCAAGAGGAAACAAAGTTGCCAATGGTCAAAATATGTGGTTAGATTTGGTTGATAAGAACATGCAGTATAGAAATGACCAAAAATACACTGGATCCAGTGGCACATCTCTCTGGTTTTGTGCTAGTTTAAGTCCAAACTTCCGATCAACAATCATAAAACCCTGTGAATTTGAGATTTTAACATGGTATCCAAAGAGAGTCCAAATTCAGTGCAACAGCATAAATTTCTTCATTTATGGTGTTATTAGATGAAATGGTTCCAATACAGCTGCATTCAAACAGAAAATCAAAGAGCACAAGGAAAATTTTCCATTTAAAAACTAAGAGTTTTACCAGTTGAATCAAAATGTATTGGGAAGATTAAGGGGAAATACCTTCATATGGAGACTGAGATGGTCCAAGAATCATCACATTAAAATACCGTAGATTGTCCTCAGACGGAGAAGCACTTATACCAGGCGCTGTGTACAAAAAAAATATTGCTCCTATAAGGAACTCCAGACTCCAGGGTGACAGAAACTCACAGTGTTCATCTATGGCTCTTTGCAGACACCAGACTACAACATTTTCAACAACACTATTCCACTAAAAATAATTGAAACACAGTGCATACCTGGTTCACTAAGCAAGCGCTGAGTTTCCTGTCAAATATTATGCAACAATCCACTATTATCGTTAAAACCATGATACAACTAAGTACAACAACATAATCTTCTCTATAATTGTTCACCTTATTATAAAGACAATCTACTAAAAATTTAGTCAACGCTCTGCCTAAAGAACACTGAGAGGATGGGGTGAATCAGTGTTCTGCTCAGATTTGAAATTTATCACTTCAAGATTATTTCAAAACTTGTTTCTTACAATCACTTTAATTTATTAAATTATTAATAAGCACAATAAACAAGAGATCCAATCACATGAGCATAAAACACCAGAAATTAAACATGGGCCCTTCAAGTGAGAGAGCCACGGAATGTCTTACTTATAAATAAATAAGGTTTACATTCAAAGGAGATGCTTCAACACCTCAACGGAGGCTACAACCTCTGAGTTTAATCAGCTGCAACCGAAAGGATATAATGATACCCTAGGGACAGGCTTCAACCTGTCAAGGACTGATGTCCTTCCACAGCACCGCCCTGCCTTCAAACTGCCACTTCCTCCTGCTTTTTAACACAACAGTCATAAGACTGTCTCAAACGATACTTCTTGCAGACTTATTTACATACCTCTGATTCCCATCAGACCATAAATCTGATGCTTTTCTGCTGTTAAAGTAGTCCTTTGACTCCATTCCATAGTCCGAAATTCTGTAGCTAGAGTAGGTTCACTAGGTCTTTACTTTACTTTAAATCTCCAGTCATAAGACTGCCTCAAACGATGCTTCTTGCAAAGTTATTTACATACCTCTGATTACCATCAAGCCCATTAATCTCATGCTTTTCTTCTGTTAAAGTAGTCCTTTGACTCCTTTCCACAGTCCGAAATTCTGTAGGTAGATTAGGTTCACTAGGTCTTTACTTTACTTTAAATCTCCACAGTCATCTGATTAACAGTCCGAATTTTCTCTGCTGTTTAGGGAAGACCCTCTGTCTTCTCTTACACCTAGTCTTCAACCCTAACCTCCTGCAAAGACAAGACCCTCGAACTCTTCACTGTACCATACCAGTCCGGATTACTTTTTCCACACAAGAACAATGTGATTCAAAGTTTCAAACCTTTAGTTATACTGTTTATGTGCTATATTTTAAGGGGTTGACTTGTCCCTTTTTAACTTGGTTCATGTAATTTTATGTCTTTCATAGGAGCCGACCAGGTAATGCTTGCACATTCTTAATAGCAGTTCTTTATGGTCCATTTTGAGGTCCCTGCACGAACTGCTTGTAGCTTTAGTTCTTCATAAGGACTTGCATCCATCTCATACGTGCTCTTAAGCCTACTTGGTCCTCTACGCTTTCTCTTTTTTTCTGAAGGATTTTCTTACTAATTTCAAGACTTCTTAATGCTATAAACAATTGAGAGCTTCATGCTATTTGTCTTCGGATCTGCTCTGTTTTAGGGCTTGTGAAAAGTACTTATGATTTGGTTTACTGTAAGGTCTGATATCGGAGGTCTGTGAAGTGTTTGACAATTTCTGTGTGTGAACAGTAGTTGTTTTTCAACATTCAGGATGCAAAGCCAAAAGAAATGCAGTAAGGAAAGAGGAGAACGTCAAAGACTAAAGTCATCCTATCATGAAATCTTGCTTTGCTGAATGATATTGTAAATTCTCATGATCCAAATTCCTTTAATGAAATAAACAAAAAACAAGAATAGAGAAATGCAATGCAAGTACAGTTCGATGCCTTAATGAAAAATAAGACTTGAAAGTTCGTTGAGTTGCCTTAAAATAAGAAATTGATAGGTTGTAAATGGTTATATAGAACTATGTTCAAAGCAAATGGTTATATTGATAAGTATAAAGCTAGGTTAATTGTGAAAGGGTATGCACAACAAGACGATCTAGATTATGAAGTAAATTTTGCTGCCATGACAAAGTTGACTACAATCCAAATGCTGTTAGCTATTACATCAGTTTGGATGGCAAGTACATCAGATGGACATTAAAAGTACATAATTAAATGGGGATTTGGATGGCATGTACATCAGATGGACATTAAAAGTACATAATTAAATGGGGATTTGGACAAAGAAGTATATATGAAGCAGCCAGGGCCCAGAAGTATTTGTTGCTTAAAGAGAAGAAAAGTTGCTATCTGGATTAAAGGAAGCCCTTTGAGCTTGATATAAAAAGATTGATCTGTAACTTATAGATCTCGTGGTTTCAACTTTCAAGAAGAAAAATTACGATCCTAATTTGTATATCGAAGTAACAGAGAAGAGGTTATCATTATGGTTGTATATGTTGATGATTTAATACTTGCAGCCTCAGGTAATAGTATTGAGTTAATTAATGAAGAAAAAATTAATCTTTCCAAAGCATTTGATATGACAGATGTGGGACTATTACCTTATTGTTTGGGAATTGAAGTTTGTCAACAAAAAGACAATATTTCATCTCTTGAGCAAAGTATAATTTGGAGTTGTGGAGAAATTTGGAATGGAAGATTGTAATCCTAGCAAAATACCAATGGAAGTAAACTTAAAGTTTCAAAGCATGATAAATCAGAGGTTGCTAGCGAAACATTATGTCATCAACTTGTAGGTAGTTTGATATATCTCACAACAACCAAACCATACATAAATTTTGCAGTTGGTATGTTGTCAAGTTTTTTAAATTGTCCCAAGGAGACATTAAAATAAAGCTAAAAGAGTGCTTAGGTCTATTCAAAGTACTCTATAGTTTATTATATCTCACAACAACCAAACCATACATAAATTTTGCAGTTGGTATGTTGTCAAGTTTTTTAAATTGTCCCAAAGAGACATTAAAATAAAGCTAAAAGAGAGCTTAGGTCTATTCAAAGTACTTTACAGTTTATTATTGTACTTGAGAAACATCAAGTTTGGGTAGTTTATGTCTTTAATCTCGGTAGTGGAGTGATTCCATAGGCAAACTTCAATGCCCTTTCGTCAACAGAAGCAAAGTACAAAACTGCAGATGGAGCAACTTGTGAGGCAATGTGGTTTTGCAAGACTTTATTTGATTTAAAACATAAATAGAGCTAATGATTGTATACTGTGACAATCGGAGTGTAATCAACATGACAGAGAATCCAATTTTCCTTCAAAAACAAAACGTGTAGAAGTTCACCATCACTACATCACAACTGGCTTTTTACAAGTCACAGGATCGAGGAGTGGATATTTTCACTAAGGTGCTCAGCAAGGACAAGTTTGAGAAATTGCAAGGAAAACAAAACACACAATAAGGAGAGGGGGTGTTACAAATTGTAATGTTTATTTAATAAAGTGATACGGTAATGTTATGAAGTTGAGATATAAAGTCAAAATGTAAAGTTCAATTAAACTCTAGAGCTAATGTAATCATAAGAAAAGACATGTTAAGGAAATGTCATAATAAGAGATTAGCTGAGTGGTTCCTAATGAGAATAACAAAAAGGGCCGGAATCAGTTGGTCCCGAGAAGGTTTGCTCTGATACCACTGAAGCGGAGAGATCCGTCTTCTATGTAAATTTCCAACGTAAATAAGACAATGACTCCATAAATGGATAATAGTAAAATATATATTGATAAGATAATAGGTGGTTTTACAATTTACATTTGATTGGCTTTTATAAGCCCATTGTACATTTTTGTAGAAAACATGACTTGACTTATAATTATTTATTATTAACAATTAATAATAATAATAATTTTAATGTTAATTGTTATCTTATTACTATGATGTTATATATATATATAACAGATGCACTGTCAAAAGGTTTGTGTACAAGATGGTTAGTTGATACGTCAACTTCCCGGGGGCGTAACTTTTGCATACGATCTGCTCGATAGCCCGTTGGAAAGATCTATCTGAGCATTACAAGTTTCAAATGGGGAAAGTGTATAACATGGTAGCCCCTGGCCCCCAGAATTGCCAAAACATATCGTTTATGGCCTTAAAACAGCCTCAAAAGTTTAAGATCTTAAAACCATAAAGAAACTACCACACTAGAAAGATTGTCTTAGGCTAGTGGAATAGGTGGTTGACCATCAATATCCATCTGGATCAATATTCTTCTTTCCTCCCACTCTTTCCGAAAAAGGAGATTGCTTTAAATTTTTATTCTTTCATAGAAAAATAGAATTAAAATATATAAGGTTTTATTAAAATGGAGCCAATTGATATAATGAGGTAGATCACTTTAAATTTCACAATAGGTAGAACATAGTTGTGCTACCTAATTGACCTAACTACTATCAGTTAATATTGACAACATCGTATTAATGCATATGGGCCATTTAACATAATGTAACCTTCAGTCCATGTTAAAGTCACTTTATCAGACTTGGACTCCTAGTATTGGAGTGTTAATACTTAATTCAAAAGCTTGAATTTATTATGAAGGTGATTACAAGTTTGTAAAAGACCATGCGCTTACCTTATAGGCTTATACTATGTTTCATGTCCATAAAAATTCATCGATACTGCATCAACCTCTTGTATCCTTCATTTTTAAGGCAAATTTCCACCTAAAAAATCAACTTCCATATCCTTTAATCAATTAAAATCCAAAAAAATGCTCATTTAATAGAAACTTTGCATTGTGAGATTTCAATCCAAACAATTTATTTAATTGTTCCCAAATTTACTTTGAGCTTTCAAATGGATATACATGGTGAAGTTGAACATCTAGCATTCCTATACCAATATTTGATTTTAATCTGCCATCATTTTAGCATCCACTCCATCAAATTGTGTAGGTTTGCTCTCAGTTTCGCTTGCTACAGTTTAAAGACCATACATTGATGTTCACTAAATGTAGTTTCAATTTTATTTTCCATGTATGAACATTTTTTCCATTAAACTTCTCCAATTTTATTGTATACCTTTCCATTATTCATTTTCAAAAGGAAAAAAATTTTCCAATCTATGCAAAATTAGGGCAAACATTTTGCCATTGTTTTTCTCATGTCAACCTTTGCTAAGGCTTGCTTTCACACAGTAAACGCTTCTCTGCTCTAGTCTGTGTGTTTGTTTGCCAAGCATTGCTTCTGTACATTTACTATCTATTGGGACAAACTTTTGTCTCTGTGTGTTCATTGTCTGGGTATTGGCTACGTGTGTCTCTCCCTTCTCCCATCTAAGTGTGTGTGATTATACTAATCCTATGTTTAATTGAACAATCATGTGTATAGTTCTCTTCAAGTTGCATGTCTAAATGTTAAAGGTCTTAAATGTCCCTTTGGGTGAATTGTCTTTTCTCAAACTAGTGCAGTTTGTCATCTCTTCTTACCATAATCTAAGTCAACTCCCCATTGTAATTGTTCTTTTCCTTTTTCTTCTTTTCTCCACATACAAGTTCTCTTGTTTTTTGAAGTGTGAACCTTACAAAAAATTATAAACCATTTTTAAGAAACAAAAAATTTGAAAATAAACTTGCCTCTCCTTCATGTGCCATAAATTAACTTGTAGGCCCATTAAACTATAAGTCGCATTCTCTATTATGCATGACCAATATCTTGCTTTGATATCATGTAGAAAAATAAAATTAGAAATATGCAAAAGGTATGGAATATAGGATTTTACTAAAATGAAACTAATTGATACAATGAGGGAGATCACTTTACATTTTATACATTATGTAGTTGTGCTACCTACTTGACCTAACAACCATCACTTAATATTAAATATTAATGACACCTTATTAATCAATAATGGTCACTTAACTTAGGGTGACCTTTATTACACATAAAAGTCGCTTTCCTAGGCTATGACTCAAGTTTTGGAGTGTTAATACTCCAACAACTTTTATGTCAAATTCTTTATGTGACACCTATTAAATTATTGCCAAAACTATTGCCTCTAAGCTCAAACCCCTCCTTCAGATTCTAATCTTAGAGGAGCAAGGAGTATTTGCTGTAGATAGATAAATTGCTCACAAACTTACAATAGCTCACGAAGATATTCACACAATCAAATTAAGAAATGATTCAGCATGTTCCTCAAGCTAGATCTAGCAAAGACATACAACAAAGGCTTATTGGTTTGAGGAACATTTCGCAACATCCTCCTTTTGTTCTTGTAAATGGAGGTCCATCAAAAATATTCTCCTATTCTAGAGGTTTGCATGAGGGATACTCCTATTCTATATATTCCAATGGTTGGATCCTTGAGAATACCTTGACGAAGGCTACAACTACATATAGAGTTAAAGAAATCAAGATCTCATCTAGTGTGTTATCCACTAAGTTGCACTTAGGGGATTTCCAGTGAGCCGCCGGAGTATTGAACAAGCCAATTGTTCATTGTGGGTGCTCAGAAGTTTTGTGGTTACATCAAGACAAGTTGTGGTCCCTTTTTTAATAAAATGCATGTTCATACCGCTTGGAAGCATTGTAATAAGTGTTCTAACATGGAAAACTTTTTGTAAAGGACTTAGCTTCCTAGGACTTGGCCATCAATCCGATAATTCCAAGTTGTTTTTTCCCTTGTCAATTATGAAATGTTGAATAAGCGATGTATAATTTTTGAGTTTTTCATCGCTCCTCCAAAGTTGGAATGGTCGTCTTGGTGGTTAGGCCTTAATAGGTTATTAAAATTCATGTGTCAATGTATATAAGCGTGTTAGACATGGTTTTGAGTCATTATGAACATGTACTAGGTCCCCTTTGTTTTTTTTTTATTTCCGAAGAAAATAAAGTAAATTTTTCCGCAATTTTAAGCCATTTTTGAATGGTTTAAATAGAAAATTTCAAATGTAATAAATATGTGATCCGGAGTCCGTTTTTGGCGTGGATGGGCTCGTTTTCAAGCTCAGAGCACCTCCTTTACCTCTGGAACTATTTTTCCCATGCTCCAGGTGACTAATTTGTCCAGTATGGCATTATTTCTCTAAAGATGCTACACAACGTCAAAAAAAAAGAAAAAAGGTGACCAAATGCACCAAAGTCAAAAAATCAAAAGTCATTTAAATCTTGGTCAAATGACTTAAGAAACGTGGCGAGTTGTTTATTAAGGATGGGCGAGTCATACTATGGATAAAGCAATCATTATTTATTAATGTGAGGAGGCTAGTCAAGTCAAACAAACTAAGGAGATACGCCCCTCTTCAAACTCTCGCATGATAAGAGTGAACCCTCACGTGGATGGTTTGATGTCATCATTTTTGGCGTGAAGTGACTTAGAGGATATGGCGTCACCTTCCTAAATCAAAGGAAGGTCATTCCTTGATCTAAGCATGTGACTTGGAGTGCGATGTGAATATCTCACGTTGGGAGGTTGCATACACTTTTTGAACTCACATGTGGATTCGTAGGGGGAGTTTGGTGAGGGCGCATCTCCTTGTGGAGATGTGGAGCCTCCTAGCTCCAATCACTCTAACCAATCCCCCTTTTCACTAAAGCTCACGCTGTGTCGTCTTCAATTGGTTGTTGCCCCCTAGGGTTTTGTAATTTCTATTTAAGCAAGGCCTTCTTCCTCATTCAGGACAGAAGGAAGGAACCTTTGCTCCTGCAATGTACTATTGTTGTTTTATTGAATAAAAGTGAGGCTTTGAAGGTCCAAAACTTTGCAAGGAATTTTCATGGATGTGATGTTGTTGATGTAAATCGAGGTGATATTTAGTTGGTTGCAATTTTCTTTTCTTCAAAGTTTTAGATCTATTCTAGCATAAGAAGGCTATTTCTAGTCCATTTGGAAAGCATTTAAAGATCCAAGATCCTTGTTTATGTTTTATTAGTCAAGAATAGGAGTGGTAGACTGTAGTTTGCAATACTTATACTTTCCTTATTTCATTTAATGAAATGTACTAGACTAATCTCACTTTTTGAAAGTTGTTGTAGCTTTGCCATTCATCAAGTTTGAAGGGGATCCTGAGCTTGGTTGCATCTTGCTCTCCTTCACAACAAATTATTCGGATCTAAGGTTTCTTGTATTTCAAACACTTCCATTCTTCACAAAGATTCAAGTTGGGGCTTGAGAACTTATCTTTGTCACCTTAAATCTAAAACTTTCTCTCTCATTACTTGCAAGATTAGATTTATTTTAAAAAGTTTATGATAAATGTTTAAGCTTGTTCATTCCTAGATATGAAAAGGCACTTTCATTTCATATTTATAATCTTAGATCTAGTTCTTGTTGTAGTACTTGAAATGGCATAAAAGCTCTAATATTTTTGAGCAAGTACTAAGTGTTTTTTTTGTATTTTAAAGCATTAATCCACTAATTTTACCTCATTAGCTTGCTGGTTTTTAGCAGGTCAGAGGGAAAATAAAGGGAGGTGCTACCAAAAAATTGAGTTTTTGGCCATCCGGAGCATCCACAATCCTTCTGCCATCCCCCTCCTTCATTCCTCTTCTTCCCTAAGCAAGTTTGTAAGCCTTTTTTACCCATTTTCAAGGGTCAAAAGGAATTTCTTTTTCCTTTAAGCATTGTAAGTGATTATAAATAAAAAGCAAGTGGGATCATGCCTCCCACAGCCCTCCTTCCATAGTATTTGTCCCTTTATTTGCTTTATACCCACACAGTATTAAAGTAGTTTCATTTTTTCGTTTTTGAAAGTAAAATAGATCAATCATTTTGCTTTAAAGATTCATCTTTTCTTTCTCACAAAATCGAATACTAACCCATCCTTGCTCTCCCAAGTACAACATCCTAACCTGAAAGATATTCTTGGTTGTAGTAATTAGAAAACTCATCGTTTTGCATGTTTACTTTATGTTTAAAATTAAATCTCTCTGACTATCTTGCAACACAAGCACACAATTTGTCCTTGAAGGGTTGTACATTCGTTACTTGCTTTCACTAAATTAGAACAAACATTTTGCCTCTACCATGTATTCTCTACCCCTCATGGCTTAGTCCGAGACTTGGGAATATCAAAAGCGATATTGTGCATTCATTAATCCCTCACATCTAATTAATCAACTCATATTAATTAAATTTACAACCCTTAATACAGTACGAAAATCCGATGTAACAAACCTGAGGAGCAGTGGGCAAATTCTTCAAGGAAAGCGAGAACAACTAGAAAGCGACCTTGGGGTCCCGTTAGGCTACATCCTTGTTGGTGTAGTGTTGAACACCCCCCCACGACTCCATCTAGCCCACATTTTCCTGTGCGGAGCCACTCTTCTCAGAATCCGAATGCACTCCTCTTACCGTCAGCTATATCTAGAGTCCCCTTTCCCTTTTAACTCACTCATCGTATACATGTTTAACTTAAAACCAACCAAGAACACTTGCAAAACATTTCCCGTTTTCAGCAACATCTCTTTTAAATTTCTCAACTCCATTTGGCACTTGGTTATACTCTAGTTATCCCTATTTTTATTTCAGTAAATTATATTATGAATTCCATATCTGTGTTGTTGATATTTAATAAGTTTGCAAGTTCTTGTTTTGATCAATTTCCGAAACTCCTAAAAAACTCATCTCCTTAAATCATTAAACCATAACAGAGAACCTTAGAAACTCTTTTGTAGGGACTACCCCCCTTGGCTTCGTTAGGAGTTTGCGGAAACGAAGGAGTCAAGATCAGGTGATAGCACCTGACTCGAGACTTGCCCCCAAGGACACACCAAGCAGCCTGAAGATTTCTGTTGCACTTTCCCCCCAGTGTGTGTAAGGCAACAACATCATGTAAGGGCATTACTCAAATACAGTCAAATAACTTATAAAGAAGGTTATTCAAGTATTATACAAATAGAAAATCTTCAAATAACTTTTGTCTAGAAAAGAATATGGAATCCAACAATATAGACAAAGGTTGTTGCCTTCTCTTTGCAAGCTCCAATATGGGCAAAAATCAAGTGCACAATACAAGGAACAATTAACCCCTAGTGCAACAAGGATATTGAGAGGAATTTTCCTCAAGAAGAAAACAACATTAAAACATGGGACCTCTCACTCAATATCTCTTTCGATGGGAACATAATTTAGGTCACTCACAAAAGTAGCAACAGTCTTGGTCAATACCCCCTGATGGCTTTAATTTACTTTGAAGGGTTAATGGCCAGCAAGGACCAAGAGAGCATTCAAAAATCATTAAGGAATGGTCATGGTTGTGTTATTCAAACAAGGTTGCTGGGAAAGGAGAACAAACTCAATATCTTTGTTGAAGGGGAACATAATTTAGGTCACTTACAAAAGTAGCAACAGTTTTGGTCAATACCCCATGATAGATTAAATTTACTTTGAAGAGCTAATGGCAAGCAAGGACCAAGAGAGCTTTCAAAAATCATCAAGGAATGGTCATGGTTGTGCTATTCAAACAAGGTAACTGGGAGAGGAGAGCGAGAGCGAAAAGCAAAATTTTCAAAGGCTTTCGTCTTGGGAGATTTTTTATATAATACACATTTAAATCAATTTTGATGTATATATATGTAAAATGTCAATTTTGTTATAAAAAACATGAAAACATAGATCTAACTATTTAGTACATGTAACATTAATCATCTAGTAGCTTTCACTTGTAACATTGTCATCAAATGATCAATCATCAACAACATCAACTTTTAAGTTTCAACATATAATATTTTCCATTAACAAACTCTAACAAATAACATCAACTATGAAATGAAACAAAGCATGATATTCATTACCAAAGAGTTTAAGATGCAATCAACAATTTATACTTCAAAGGTAGGTTCAAACTTCAAGATTCAAAGTTAAAAGTTTAACTATATACTACAAAATAGGCTATAAAAGATATTAGATACAAAGTACTATCTACTAAGCGTTCCTCTTCCCACAAGAAACTTCCATTTTCTTTTCTCGTGATCTAGAAACAGGACTAGGAACAATTGGAAGTGTTCATGGAACATGAGATGTAGTTGCATAGCCCACAGATTGTAAAGATATGGGCAAAAATCCTACATCCGAAATCTTGTTGGAGGTTGGGGGTGGCATCTCTGTTGTATGAATTTGGTCACCATCCTAACCACCCAATAGTCCAGCCTCCAAGCGCTCTAATGTTATGGCTCCATCCTCCAAATTAGCCTCCTCTTAACTATTGTCCCAAGTCAAATATGTTCTATTATTCTTGATTGCATCACAATAATGGGACAACAACCTCAAGTTGTAGTGCAACTACACATAAACCAAGCTTTTTTCCTGATCTACATCAAAGTTGTTTCTCTTCACATTATGGATGAACTTGTAGGTGCTCCAACACCTCTATGCAGAAGAACGCTGCCAATTTATGCAAATATGTTGTAGAAGAGCCATGCACATTCCACCATTCGATAGGAGTCATTTTATCTCGATCTTTGGTTGCATGCAGTTACCAAAGGCTCCATGTTCACTGATGTATTTGCTCAATTCGCCTTGCACTTGAGCACACTCCTCATCAAGGACCTACTTGTCTAATGTAAGCATATAGCCATTTTGCACCTCTGGATCTGTGTGTGGTTTTTTTCTAACTCCACCCCCTGGTGTTGGTTGGGCCAACCAAGATCGAGAATAATATTTTGGTGTAAGGACATATGCTAAGGCATGGAGTGGAACATTCAAATTATCCCACCTTTTGACCACATGTTTATGAATATGGTCATATAAGATTGCATCTCTCTACTCAACAATGTCTTTAATTTGGCCAAGCATGTTATCCATTTGCTCATAAAATTCCCCAATCATCGATTGATCTGCATATGTAAACCGAATCATACTATAAACAGGCTTAATGAGTTGCAAAACATACCTAACCTATGCCCAAAACTAACCACCAAGAACAGTGTCCTCCACCTCCTGAAAGTCATGTCTATCAGATGTGTTTACAGCTCTGTCTCTCAAATCCTACCATGAATCACTTGTGACCATACTAGCCAATTGCTCTCTTACCTTCAAAAGTTGTATGAAGGTGAGGTAGTAGCTAGCAACAATCTTCAATAGCTCCAGCCTTTAGTGATTGTGAACAATGTGGTGGGCCATGCTATGATTGGTAATAAATTTTATCATTTTTTCCATCTCTTTAACAAGGCACCAATCCATCTATAATTAGGCTCCCTCATCTTAACAATATCATGCATCAAAAGGTTCAATTTGTGAACCAAACACCCTAACCAAAATATGTTAGGGTACACATCCTCAATGATTGCTCCTACTGACTTACAATTAGAAGCATTATAAGTGATGACTTGAATGACATTGTATTTACTATTTCCCAATCTCTTGAATGATTAAGTAAAGGTTGTGGAATATTAATACCAATCTTGTAGCAATTCAAGTAGTCATGGGTTGAAAGGAAGGTTGCACCACTAACAGACACACAAAGAATATTTGTTTGAGGTTTATGCAAACAACATTGTTATCCAAGGCAATATTCATGAGAGCCCACAAAGAAATTTTTTAGTCAATGTTTCAAACCTTTAGTAAGGTTCATCATCAAGACTTAAAAATGTCTTGTTAGAGGCTTCTACGGCCAACATTGTTACCATGGCAATTTTCATGAGAGCCCACAAAGAAATTTTTAAGTCAATGTTTTGAACCTTCAATAAGGTTCATCATAGGGAATTTAAAATGTTAACCAAGAATATTTATCAATGGCTTGCCTTTCACATTTGTCTAACCATCAAAGATAATGGATACCCCATAGTTAGTCCACTCATTTGTAAACTTTCCAAGAGCATTATTGACTTTGGCTCTTTCCCTGTCAAGTCCCCTAGTTCTAGCTTTGTACTACTAGGGGCACCATTGATGGCTTATACCATTTCATGCCAATAAGGTGAGTGAAGAACATTGAAAGATTCACCATATGCATAGAGAAACCTATAAATTTTTGAATCCACATCATCCTTACCACCTTGGTAAAGGAAATCTAATAATGTGCTTTGTATAGGCAAGAAACCACTGCTATGGGGAGGTGAGGATCGACTACCAAACATTTTGTGTGAGGCTTAAAATTCGACCCTTGATTTCTTGGATTTGTTTTGAGCGGCCTCTTCTTCCTACCTATATTTATTTCTCTCTTTCCACAACACTTTGTCATAGGCTTTGACTCCAATAATCTTACCTTCACCCCATGGCATAATCCCACATACATGCTATCTCACACGAGTATATGAATCTGTGTATGTTTTAGGACAATGGGGGCATATAAACTTTTTGGTTCCACCCTCGTTCCCTCCCCCAAGCCTTGCCACATACTTCCACAAAGGTGTTATATCTTTTTGCTTTAACCCCTCATCACTCACCACTTTCAAAAAGCAATATTAATTTTGGCTCTTTCCCTGCCAGGTCCCCAATTCTAGCTTTGCCATACCTAGGGGTCCTGTATCCTTTAGGGACACCATTGATGGCTTGTACCATTTCATGCCAATATGGTGAGTGGAGAACAGTCGATGGTATGCAACATGCATAAAGAAATCTATAAAAAATTTAATCCACGTCATCCCTACAACCTTGGTCAAGGAGATTTGATAATGTTCTTCGCATAAGCAAGAATCCACTACTATGGGGGGGTGAGGATCGACTACCAAACATTTTGTGTGAGGTTTAATATTCAACCCTTGATTTCTTGGATTTGTTTTGAGCGGCCTCTTCTTCCTATTTATATTTGTTTCTCTTTCCCCAACACTTTGTCATAGGTTTTGACTCCCATGGCATAATCCCACATACATGCTTTCTCACACAAGTATATGAACTCGTGTAAGTTTTGGGAGAATAGGGGCATATAAACTTTCTGGTTCCACCCTCTTTCCCTCCACCAAGCCTTGCCACATACTTCCACAAAGGTGGTGTATGTTTTTGCTTTTGTCCCTCATCACTCTCAACTTCATTATCATCATCCCCTTACACTTCTCCCTCCACTCCACAATATGTGCCACTCCCTACTTCTTACTCCTCATCCCTACCAATGGTATATCGATTTCTCGTCACCACCATCATAATATGAAATGGAACCAAAAATAAAAGCCACATACCCATCATGTTTCTTGACTCAAGAATAACTTATTGCTTACAATAGAACAATGGAGAAGGAGAAATAGGAAAGAGTAGGAGAAGAGAGCATTCAAGATTTAAAATTTTAACATAGTGGAAGAAAAATTTAAAAACAAAGTGGAACCATGTCTTGGTTCCAAGAACCAAAAGAAAAAAAAATTGGATTCAACCCATGAGACTATTTTTTTTCCTTCCAGGAGCGACCACGCAGCACAAAGGGAGAACTTTGGGAGCGACACTCCCAAGTCGCTCTCTAAAAAAAGCCATGGAGCACTTGTTTTTCACAAATGGGAATGATCAAGAATCACGCTCCTGATGGGAGCGTGCTTTGAGAGCAAAGCATTAGGGGGGGGGGGGGCGCTCTCTCCCACAGCTCGAGATTCAAATACCTAGGTTGCAAAACCAACAAACAAATAACACTAAAACTTAAAAGTCCTTAATCATATTTGAATCTCTAAAAGGGAGATTTCAAAAGATCCACCAACCAAATTGCTAAAGCGTTCAAATCTCCCTTTAGTAGGGAGAATGAAATTATCCTAATGATCATATCTGAATATCTAAAAAGGAGATTTCAAAAGATCCACCAACCAGATTGCTAACTGGTTGACAATCAAATCTCCCTATAGTAGGGAGAATAAAATTATCCCAATGACTCCCCATCTTAGTTGAATCATACAATCGGAAGAAAAAAGTAGGACTTTCACAAGTCCAAATGAAAGCCCTCATCAACAGCAACATTCCACACTTTGATTCTATACAATTAACAATTATTTCGTACACAAGTGATGGTTTGGTGGTACAAGCATGTTGATGAAGCTCCATATCAGGTAGGAGGATTAAATGCAGCCCAACCTTGATATTCCAAAGGCTGGATGTCTACCACCTTTGTCCCTCGAGTAGTCTTACTCTATGCTCTAGAGCTTTGACACCTTCCTTCATGGCAGAATCCTTGAATTATGAAGTCAAATCCCGATTCCCAACAGAGGGCATGGGCCTTTTCAGCTAAAGCAATAATCACGTTGATAACCGCCGCCTGACCTGAGACTAGTTCAGCAATTTCATGGGACAGCAGGGGCATGGAACATGGAACAAACACTCCTGACCCTGAACCATGACTTCAATAATGTAGCAGACTTACAAATGAGGGACACTGACATCTCTTCCTTAAATGATCAGCTTTTCTACTGAACGAGAGAACTTAGCTGCTCAGCAACAGCAATACTTTGAACAGAGGATGCAGAGTTTTCTGAGGCAGATTCTTTCGACATTTGAAGCATTCAACACAGACCATTCATGGAAGAATGGTCAAAGAAATCAAGACGAGGGTAATCAACTCTCTGGATACTCTACTAGACGACATTAATAGCCGCCAACTTGCCGTGGTAATTGAAGAAGAAGACGGATCATATTCAGAGAGGTCAGTACCAAACAATCGCCTATGATCCTCTGGAGAATCAACAGCTCTTTTACTGGTATGAAATTTTGGATTTCATGCTCTATTGTTTAATCTGTACTCAAAAATATATGTATTTTCCCTCTGGATATTCTTCTCTATGTAAGTAAGTGTGATTAAGCTGGACAGAACTCCTGCTATTCTGCTAGTAGAGAATAATATATGCCTAGAATGTAGTGGTGATGAAAATGATATGCAGTTTTGGGGGCTATCGGTGTCTTTTTGTTGTGACAGCATAAACTTAACCATGCTGAAGGTACAGTTGCTCTCACTCGGGACAACTTATTATAAATTAATAAAAGTTCATTTTCATTGGAAATATTAATTAGTATATATATAAGAGAACAAAAGATTAGTTTTCTGAAAGCAGGAGGTAAAATTAATGTACGCCTCCGCCCAGGTAAACTTAACCTAGTGGAACACGAAATTCGTCACTAGCTAGCTAAAGTTTGCTAGCAATTTCGTCAGTTCAGCTAATAATAACCTCAAATTAAAACCATGATTTACAAACCTGATGTCAAAATTTCAATTTCCAGCCAAACAAGTCCTTTCACATTTAATCCCGATAACACTAAGAAAAATAAATAAATTTATTAAAAAGGAAATTGAAAAGCCTCCCGTAAGAATCCATTACAACTAAATAGTACCGTAAGAGCACACAAAGCCGTAACTAGGTTGAAGATCTGGTCCTTAAATCAAAATTTCCCTACCGGGCAGTAACGAGCTCGAATCACAGTAAGCATAAAATTACATGCATTTCACGCCACGGAAGACCGTAAACAGTACAAAGGAGACCTAGGGTTCTTAAAGAGGGGTTTTCTGAAGGGTTCTCGATTCGAATCGAACAAAAACCGATTCAGATCCCTACAAACCCCAAAACATGAATAATGTAAGGAAAGTGCTTAACCTTTATGATTCTGCGAGGCAAATTACTGTTCGACATAGCTGCAGGGGAGACGTAAAAAGCCCTTCTTCTTCCAGAGAATCGATCGTTGCACTGTGTCGTTCGCTTGAAGCTTAATCGAACAAAACCACACCGCTATTTATTAAGAAACCCTCAAAAACAACAAGAATAAAACACGAAGATAATAATTAAAAATATAAACGAGTAAAATACTGGTAAAATGGAATCCGAATCCGAAAAGGAGAACAATTATATAGTGAATCAGTACTTAACTATGATTAATATTTTCAAGAATTGGACGTTACTTAGTGCACTATTGCGTCACCGAGAAGCTAGTGCGTGACCTCTTCTCATGTTAAAGTGTGGACTGCACGTCTCTAATAGGGGAGGCCATCTCCTTTGTGAGAAATAAATAGTTTAATTGTTTTGATTGTTTTTTAAAATATTTTAATTATCATAAGTGATAATGTAGGGATCGAATTTATAAATGGAGTAATGGTAATGTTTGAACATTATATATAATTAAGTTTATTGTATTTTATAATCTCATATAAATGAGATGTATATAAGTTTATTATATTTTAAATTTTTTAATGTTTAATGTATTTGAAAGTTTAAATGGAATTATGTTAATATAGGTAAATATGGTTAATGATATTTTAATGAGTAAATAAATGTTTGTTAATAATAATGATATTTATTATTTAAGAAAAAATTTAAGGATTTATTATTTTCTACAATTGTAAAAACTTTGGTTAGTTCTTGAAGTTTCAATCATAAAATGTTTGGATACATATTATTGATTTTATTAGTACAAATTTGAACAGTTTCTTAAATTCTTTTTAATGACAAATTTGAGATTGATTTTAGAATTTTTATTGATTTTGTTTGGTTTGTCCAACACTTTTAGTATTAATAGTTTGTTAAAAGTAAAAAGAATTTGTTGGATTATTAATGACTCTATTAATACAAACTTGGATTGTTTCTTTAAATTTTCTTTAATGGCAAATTTAAGAGTGATTTTAAAATTTTCATTGATTTTATCTTAACCAACACTTCGAACCATAGTGCATCTTATATGACCACACTTGAGTTGAATACAGTTATGTTTTTTTCCAATTTATTATATTTCAATTTCATGAAACTTCTCATTGCAAATTTGCATGCACCATATAATAAATAGTAAAAATAAAAAATGTGAATGCAATATAAATTTAATATTATTAAGGAGGGGCAACTGATGATGGTGGTGGTGGTTAACGTCCACTGAGACCAAAATTTGGTCTATCGGACCTAAAGAAACAAACTAATTAGTTTGTTTTAAAATTGTATTCCTATGCTCAAAGAGCTTGGTGAGAAGCGTCTTGAGCTCACTATAATTTTGACAAGTTAAAAGGCTAGGAAGGTCGGTATTGCAACAAAAATTATGAAACTGAGAACTAATGTGGGTGTATGCAGGGCACTCTAAGAGGAAGTGGTTTTCATCTTCAATGTTCCTATTCTCACAGAGACGACAGATCCTTTCCACCCATGGTGTTTTAGGAACTGTCCAATGACATGTTCCACTATGGAGCTCATGAGAGTTCGTACTTATCTTGGATATATTAATTTTTTTCTTTGAACTTGTTAATATAGAGAGATACTTTTGATCTTCTAGAGTATGGTTGATGACCTCCTTATAATATCTTAACTTTATTTTTGCTTCTAAATATTTCTCACACCACAATTTCTCTTTAAACTTAGAAGTAAACAATATTTTTAATGTTATTAATATTTTGGAATGCAACATTTTCGTCGATCTCTTAGTGGTTTAACCAAGCCCCGGTATCCTTATACCAACCTCGTTTGAGCCTTAGGTGGTTTTGGCTGGAATTAAAAGCTAGCTTTGGAAGTCTATGGTCTCCCATGTTATTGATTTTGTGTTTGTACAACAGGAGCCTAGTCATAGCTAGGCTCTCGATAGGGGAAAGACCCACTTCTATAAGGAGAATAGGATATGGTGTATTTCTTTTAATTTTGAGGTTATACGTTATAAAACGCTTCTAGATTTGCTCAATCTTCCTCCAAGATTCTCTAGAGATGTTGCAACCCCAAACCTCATAACCATACAAGATAACATGAGTGACTAAAGTTTCAAAGAGGAGCTTATTTTTATCCCACATCACAAGGTTTGTTGTTTTACAATTATTTTCAAAACCAAAATAAGCTTTCCACCCTCCATTAATCCTTTTCTCAGTGCTATAGTTCCAGTTGAGCTTGTGATGAATACCAATTCCTAGGTATTTGTAAGAAGACACTTCCTCTAAGTTGTTATTGTTATATACAAAATTAGCGTAAGTGTCTTTCTTGGATTTGATAATCATAACTTTTGTTTTGTTAGTGTTGACAGTCATATCCATGGTAGAGCAGAAATCCTTAAGAAGTCATAGTTGCTTATCAAGATCAGACGGATCCATTGCCAGAAGAACAATATCGTTAGCATAAAGAAGAAGGATGATGACTATCCCAGCTAAGAACGTGCCAACACAACATGCTTCTTCTAAACAACATGTTAGCTTATCGATGTAAATTCCAAAAAGGGTAGGGGAGAGGGGGCAACCTTGTTTAACTTTGATATTGCACTTAATATCTCTCGGCCACCCCTCATTGCTCTTGAACTTGGAAATCGCATTCTCGTATAACCTTATTACGAGAGCTCTCCACTCGAAAGGAACCTTTATCTCTTCTAATCTATTCCAAAGTTTATCTCTAAGTACTGTATAGAAAGCCTTTCTAAAGTCCACAAATCAACAAAAGAGATTGGATTTATCATTACGACATTCCTCCACAATGATCCTAAGGGTAATGAGGTGGTCCGTTGTTGAGTGTTTCCTTCTAAAACTTGCTTGGCCTTTAACCCTCTTACCTTCACTTTCAAGCCATCTGTTAATCTTCTTTTCCAAAATAATACCATATAACTTAGCTAAGATGGGGCTAATCATAATTGCTCAATAATTAGAGGGGTTATTTGTATCCCCACTTTTTGAAAATAGGGATAATGAGGCTCTGAGTCCAATGTTTAGGGAATCCTTGCTTGACTGCTTGAATGAATAGCTTGTGGATGTGAGGGATGAGGACAAGACCTCCAATTTTTAAGATTTTTGCCCGGTAACCTTCAATGTCCTTAGCTTTTCCATTTGCCATATGCTTAACCCCAAAATGTATGTCTTCTAAAGAGAAAACTTCTATCGTTGTGAACATGGTTTCAAAGTTGTCTATGACATTCGAGGACTCATAAAGCTTTTTAAGATAGGAATTCCAATCGTGTAAAGAAATTATATTATTATCTTTAGTTTTTCTAGTTAGATTCTACCTCCATAATTTCTTAGGAGCCACCTTATAGAGGTGTAAGAGATTTTCTTATCTTTTATGGATATATTGCATTTTTTTTTTCTTTTAGTTAGGGCTTTGTATATTTTTACCTTGTCAATTTTAAGAGACTCATCAAGAGCTTCAATAATTTCTCTCCTCGCACTCTTACAATCTTTATCATACCAAGGGTTGGTTTTTCTATTTCGTTTATTACTTGAGACTTCAATTGAGAACTTGTTAATAGAATGTGAGAGGCTTTTAGTAAAATTATGATAGAGGTCTGTTATGTTGTCTATACTTGATAAAGGAAGCAAATTAAGTTTTAAATCATTTAGAAAAATATCAGTTCTTTTATCTATAGGGATTATCTTCTATGGGATCTCTATGTTATGATATTTAGACACTTAGGAGATAGTTAAGATCAACTTGTGTAATATATCTGTTAGGTAAAAGTGTGTTTCTTTAGTATGCATTTGTAGATATTCTAATCCGATGGTTACAATATGTTCTAAACATAGAGTAATCCGACGGTTCAACTTCTCTTAGATCATACCTACTATTGATCCGTGGCTTAACACTCGATTGGTCTATGATCTCTATTTAAAGAGCATAGAGGGTCCTTGGCTAGTTGATCGATTATGAGAAGCTCATGTAACTTTCTTTCTTTTGCATAATAAATTGCTCCAAGCATCTATTTGGCTGGGGCCGTGGACTGTTTTCCTCTCGAGGGTTTTAACCACGTGACAAACATCGGTGTGTTGATCTGTGATCTATTTGTGTGAAGCGGTTTCTGAAGGTGTTGGGTCTTTTGGGAGTACTCTGTGTACCTGAACATGGTAACAGAGCTTTTATGAAGAGCTGCTTTCGGTTTTGATATAGATCTAGAACCGATGTTGCCGAAACTTTGAAAGGGTTTTTGTTTCTGGATTTTCTGTACATTTTTGTCCTATGGGAGCTATTCCATTGCGTCCAGAGCGCCATTTCCATTGGGAAATAGTTTTTGTTTCACCGAAAACCGTTTCCGTTTGCTCCAGAAACACCAATTTCGACATATCTGAAGGTATAATGTTATAGTGACGGATTTGTTTTTTTTAAACTCTCATATTTTATTAGTTTATTATTAGATCTTTTATGTTTTAGTCTCGAACTATTGTTTTCTCTGACTGCGTATGCTCTTTGCCGTGCACCTTGCGCGATTGCGGCGAATTAGAAACAGTAAGGGAAAGTTTTTTTTCTTGTATTCTCGTTTACGTATGCTCTTTGCCGTGCACTTTGTGCGATCACAGCAAATCAGAAACAACGAGAAAACTTGAAAACGTAGACTTTCTGAGTAAGCTAACCAAGATCCAACTCCATTGTGTGGAAAAAGTTTTTTTTTGTTTTTGTTTTTCTTTTTTTTGTGATTTGCAGGAAAATAAAGCAAGCACGAAAAACGAGAGAGAAGAGTTGAAAAAGAAAAGAAAAACCCTTCCTCTTTCCATACTTTTATGTACATTTTAAACTTAGCTCACTTGGTCCAAAGTTGCTTTACACATTGAGTTCAAGTCTTATCAAGTTACTTTTTAGTGCACGCAAGTTATATTTTCAAGTTACTTTATTGTAAAAGTGCATCTCACATAAATAAAATAAAATAAAAGTGAGTCGCTTAAGTCTTTTAATTTATTGCCGCACTATTTAAAAGTCACATTATTGTAAAAGTGAACATCGCTTATTCTACAAAAGTGATTCACTTCAAAGCAACTTTATTGTAAAAGTGATTGTCAAAGGTTGATCTTAAGAAGAGGGGGCTTCTTTTTTTTAGTTGGTCAAGTTAATATCTGTCACGTCACTATTGGGGACATCTTCAACATTTTATTTGATCAAGCATAACTTCATCCTCTGGAATCAGTTTTAAGTGCCATTTTTTTTTAAATCGCATATTTTTCCGAGCTCCGTGCATCCAGACAGTTATTTTATGTTCTTTCAGCCATTATTTTACAGTATGGCCACCCCTTGTGATATTATACTTACAAGTTCTAACTATTTCTCATGAAAATCTCGTATGGAGGATGTTCTGCGAAGTAGCGGACTTTTCAGGATAACCTCAGGGAAAGAAACAAAACCCACTAATGATGATAAGAAAATTAAATGGGAAAATCGATATGATGAAGCTCGTGGATTGATTGGGATGTCAATCTCTACTGATTTGCAATTCCACATATCTGGAATTGATGAACCTAATCTCGCTTGGGAAAAGTTGGAATCTGTGTTTGGTAAACACAATGAAATTCGGGGTCATCAACTTGAGAATGAGTTGTTTTCCTTTAATCCAAATGATTTTTCATGCATTCAAGACTATTTATCTAAGTATAAAACTCTTAGACTATTATGTGCCGAATGCAAGATTAAGAAAGAAGACAAACAATGTATTTATCATATTCTTTCAAAACTTGGACCTGCATATTCTGTTTTTGTATCTACATTCTACTTCATGAAAGAATCATTGACTATAACTAGCTATCAAGAGCCTAGCCTTGAATCATTTTGTGATTCCTTAATTAGAGAGCAAGATAAGCTCATTCATCTTGGAATAATTAATAATGCAGATACATCTGGGAAAGCCTTATTGTCCCAACAGAAAGAAAAGTCCAAGCCTCCCAAGAAACATAATTTTCGCAATAATAAGCCAAACAACAAGGGTCTCAAATCCTCTTAGTCAGCTCCTCCTTTAAAAAATGACAAATGATCCAAGCAAAAAGGAAAGAAGACTGAGCGTCATTGCAATTTTTGTGGGAAAGATAATCATGATGAATCTAAATGTTTTAAGAAGATGGCAGCCTTGGAAGCAGCAATGAAGAAGCACCACATCAGCCTAGATTAGTCTTTAGAATCTAACTCTCATGGACATGCACTTTGTGTTTCTGGTTACTCTTATACTGCATCTTCTTCTTCGACTTCAAATGAATGGCTCATTGATTCTGGAGCATCTTATCATATGGATAAGGATCAAGCCATCTTTTCTACTATGCATGAATGTAACACCAAATAAATATTTGTTGATGATGATAGATCTCTAAGTGTTGTAGGATCTGAAACAGTTCCAGTAGAAAATAGTCATTTCAGTGATGTACTATGTGTTCCAAAAATTTCCTGCAATTTGTTATCAGTCTATCAAATCACTCATTCGGGTGAAGGTAAAACTGTGACGTTTACACCTCACCAAGTTGTAATCAAGGATTTTAAAAATCCTCGAAATGTCCTTGCTACTAGAACTGTTGATGATATTACTAGGTTGTACAAATTTAACAACTTTGGGTCATCACCTTTTCCTTCAGTTTTTGTTGCTCATAGTGATAACTTGAGCAAACTTTGGCATGAGCAATTTGGTCACTTAAATTATCGTTCATTGCAACAACTATGTAAAAACAATATGGTGACTAGTCTTTCGTTGTTATCTTGCAAGGATGGTGTTTGTTCCGGTTGTGTACTTGAAAAACATCATCGAGACAGTTTTGACAAACGTGCCTCTTAGCACACCTCGGTTCCCTTGGAGCTTGTGCATAGTGACTTGTGTGGCCCTCTTCCATCTGCTTCGTTTTTTGGTTTCAAATATTTCTTAACTTTCATTGATGACTACTCCAGATGCACTTGGGTTTACTTCCTAAAACTTAAGAGTGAAGTCTTTAACATGTTCTTGGCCTATAAGGCCCTTGTTGAAAAACATCTGGTCATCAAATTATTAAGTTAAAATCTAACAATGAAGGAGAATATCTTAACAACAAGTTCACTACTTTTTGCACTGAACAAGGAATCCAACAACAACACACTGTTCCATATACACCACAACAAAATGGTGTGAACGGAAGAACCGCACTTTAAAAGAAATGGCTAATTGTATGATCCAATCTAAGGGACTAAGTCTTCAATATTGGGCTGAGGCCATAAATTGTGCAAATTACATAGTTAATCGCACACCCATTAAAGTTTTATAGGGTATAACACCGGAAGAAGCATGGAGTAAAATTAAACCAGATGTAAGTCACTTTCGTGTGTTTGGTTGTGAAGCATGGGCTCACATTCCGGATGAAAAATGGAAAGCATTGCAGCCTAAAAGTGAAAAGTGCATATTTATTGGATATTCAGAAGATGTAAAAGGTTATAGACTTCTTCAACCCCATTCACATGATATAATCATTAGAAGAGATGTTAAATTTGATGAAAATCTCTTGGCCTACGAGCCTAACTTGGCGGGTGTGCCATCTTTGGCCTGCGAGCCTGATTCGATGATTGTGCCTTCTTCTTCTTCTTCCAACTTCCTTGATAGGTTTCCAACTCCAGTTTCTGATGATGACAATGAGGATGAAAATCCACCTTCGCCTGCTCATGTTCCTCCAATTGTACTAGCACCAATGCCTCCTCGATGGGTCCATTCAACATGTGAAGCAACTGGTGATCTTGCCGGTGATCCTAGAGATCAACGTCGAACACATTCTCAGTTTCAGCGAGCCTCTTCCCTTTTGGCTCAAGTTTCTGAGAATCATGATCTAGAAACTTTTGCAGAAGCTTCAGGGAATCCAAATTGGGATGCAACTATGGATGAAGAATATCGTTCCTTAATGGCGAACGATACTTGGGATCTTGTTCCTCTTCCAAAAGGAAGAAAACTTGTCAGATGTAAATGGGTCTGCAAAACTAAGTATGCATCAGATGGAAGTGTTGAAAGACTTAAGGCAAGGTTAGTTGCCAAAGGTTTTTTCCAAGTTGAAGGGATTGATTACAATGAAACCTTTGCCCTTGTAGCAAAAATGAACTCCATCCGCCTTATTCTTTCCCTTGTAGCCTTACATAACTGGGAAGTCCATCAAATGGATGTCAAGTCTGCCTTCTTACATGGTGA
>LPNX010127299.1:68347-139227 GCA_001517045.1 Pseudotsuga menziesii
CCAACCCCTTCTCCCTTCCAGTCTGGAGTTAAACTTTCTGCCACTTGTACTTCCCCTGAAGTAGATGCCACCTTGTATCGTCAGCTTGTTGGTAGTCTTTTATACTTGACTCATTCTCGTCCTGACCTTTCCTTTGTCGTTGGTCATGTTGCCCGTTATATGCAAACTCCTCATGAAAGTCACTGGAAAGTAGCAAAAAGAATACTTCGATATATTCGAGATACAATTCAATTTGGGATTCATTACAGTATAGGGGGAAAACCTTTGTTGCCTGGTTTCACTGATTCAGATTGGGCCAGCGATCCTGATAATCGAAAGTCTACTTCAAGTTATGTTTTCAGTTTGGGATCTGGACCTGTCACTTGGGCTTGTAAGAAACAACAAGCTCTTGCTTTTTCTTCAGCAGAAGCAGAATATCGAGCTGCAGTTAATGCCAGTCAGGAAGTTTTATGGCTTCGACAGATCCTTTTAGAGTTTGGATTCGAGCAGCAGTAGCCTACCCCACTTTGGTGCGACAATCAAAGTGCCATCAAGCTTGCCAAAGATCCAGTTCTACATCAGCACAGCAAACACATTGAGCTACACATGCACTTCATCATAAATCTTGTTCATGATCGTGTTATTGAAGTGCTCTATTGCCCAACATATGATCAAGTTGCAAACATCTTCACCAAGTCTCTTACAAAAGCGAAGTTTTCTAAACTTCGGTCTATGTTAGGAGTTCAGGAATGTGTCCTTAAGAGGGGATAGGCTCTAATGCCTCCTTCCTTCTCCTAATAGTGTCACTTTTGTAAATCCTTCAATCATATCCCAAGTTGTTCTTAAGGGGGGATGTTAGGGTATTTAGACACTTAGGAGTTAGTTAAGATCAACTTGTGTAATATATCCGTTAGGTAAAAGTGTGTTTCTTTAGGATACATTAGTATGCATTTGTAAATATTCTAATCTGACGGTTACGATATGTTCTAGACATAGAGTAATTTGACGGTTCAACTTCTCTTAAAACATATCTACCATTGATCCGTGGCTTAACACCTGATTGGTCTATGATCTCTATTTAAAGAGCATAGAGGGTCCTTAGCTAGTTGATCGATTATGAGAAGCTCATGTAACTTTCTTTCTTTTGCATAATAAATTGCTCCAAGTAGCTATTTGGTTGGGGCCGTGGACTGTTTCCCTCTCGATAGTTTTAACCACGTGACAAACATTGGTGTGTTGACCTGTGATCTATTTATGTGAAGCGGTTTTTGAAGGTGTTCGGTCTTTTGGGAGTACCTTATGTACCCGAACACTCTATGCATGACAAAGTTGAGAGTTACAATTAAAGGTCTATGATCTGAGTCAAGCTCATGGGCCTTTAAGATGTCAAAATTTATTATTTCATTGTATAAAGGGATATCATAAATAACATAGTCTACCACGCTGCTACCAAGCCCATGGATATAGGTCATCTAGATAGAATTAGACCACTTCTTTAGACCGTTGCAAATTATGAGATCTTGAGCACTACATAGCTTGACTAGCTCATACCCAAACAAATTTTCCCCTAGATCTTCATAGCTTCTGTTGTACTTGCTAGCTAAAGTAATATCTTCATATAACCAAAGAGGATTAGGGTTGGAATAATTGCTTAGAAGAATAGCTTGGTTGCTTGAAGTACGAGCATTAAAGTCACCCATTAAGAGGATATTACCTTCATTCCTCAGGCTATAAATATCATTCTCTAAACCATTGTAAGGACATTTTTTATCTAAATTGTTTTTCTTATAGAAGTTAGAATTAATAGGGGAAAATAACAGATTGCTATGTAGGTTGTTTTATCATTAATGTCAGAAATCTCTATCCAAATATAATGGTTGTAAGTGTCATGTCTCCACCCCTCTGCCAGGGAGAGGACGTGACTTTTCTGCTATCAATCCGGGCAATCTAAGCCCCGCGACGCAATATAAAATGCATTGAACTTAAAAACATACACAGATTTGTAAAACATGTAATATACAATGGAAGTAATTACATTTCATTCAAGTATTCAATGCATTAGACATGTTTATCAGATTTCATCAAGCAAATACAAATGTAGAGATTAACACAAGAGATACTTATCTTGAAATAAGCTTGTCCCGCAACCAGCTATGTCATTGCAACGTTCCACCCAACCATAGGCCTGTGTGCTCATCAACCTCTCAGCAACACTACCACCCCCAAGCTGGGAATGATTCCCACAAGGAATAAGGAACACTAGCAGGCTCACACATAGCCAAAGAGACAACAAAACTCATCCAAGCCAACACAGTTGGGTTTATCAGGCTAGAAAGGAGCTGGAAAGGCTGACTGCTAAGCTAGTGAGCTCAACAACAAAGCTATGGACACCTACAATAGATCTAGCCTGGATTCTAAAACATCTACACACTTAACACAAGGAAGCATCCCCTTCTCTGCTACACAGTCCCTCAAGCTATGTCTTCCCTTCCAGTGCTATTCAGGGTGTGCAAAGAAGAAAACCACCCCCCTAGATCTATTTGTGAGGTTCCTTCTCACACTAGGTCTATTAAGCTAGCCAGACACCATTTCCCCTCCAAAACCAGTTCAGACCAAACAACAGAGGCATACACAACAATTGCAAGGTTCTGGGCTTAAATGAAAAAATCATGGGATCGAAAATCATAAGTGTCAACTCAGGAAAAATAGCCCCTAGACCAAAATCGATTTCACCAAATGATCAATAGCTTCATGTGGGTGTAAATGGCTCAGTAACCACTCACAAATCGAGGTCTCTTATCCATCTACCTGTCATCTCCAACAGAACAACTTCCAATCATGTGAAAGATGGAAGCAAACTGCAAAAATGACAGTGGGAACACAGAAGATGGAACTGCGAAAAATGAAACTCCAATGTGAAGAAATCAACTGCCTGTGTGAATGAGAAAATGTCTGCGCGTGAGTGCATGAGGAAATCGTTGTTGCATGCGTGTGACTGTAGAATGCGGTTGTCTTCCTCCAAGTGAGGGTAAAATGAATGAAATATCCCCTTTGGGCATGCGTGGGGTCAAGGCTAACGACCCTGCCAGATTTGACGGCTACCCATGCCTCCGAGGCTCCAATGCAATAACTGCCCAACTAACTCTTGGAGAATTTAAATGGCTGGTGAATAAGACAAGAAAGGTGGTTGGTAGCTGATGGGTTCTCCTCTTGACACTTGGATTTTCCCCAATGGCTCAAGGTTAAACATTCCCCCCCCCCTCCCCCCTTATCCTTAGGAAATCATGCCCCTATCTCATTATTTGTTGCATTGACATAACTGGTTGTGGGTTTTTTAATTAAACTTCATATGTACATGATGATTCAAAATTATAATGTTCCTGGCTAGCACAAAATACCATCGTCACCGATCTAATTGTTGAACATTACATGCTAAATTGATGGTGGGCCTTTTGCCTTGAGCTCCAGACCATGAGTAATTACAATATATACATCATATACATTTTAATGCAAACGGGGTCAAAACAAGGGTGTTACAGTAAGGTTTTTTTTTATAAAGCCTAGCATTGGGGGAGATGTTCTTCCTAGTGTAACAAGTTATACCCCCAATGCCTCTACAATAGGATCGTTTGTTCCAGATTGACCAAAGTACATGTTAAATTTTCATATGCTTGGCTAAGACATCAATACTTCATTTCATTTTCATAACAAAAGCATATAAATAGGATCACTGAAAGATAGACAAGCACAACCATACAAAAGGAACACAAAGATTTATCCTGGGAAAACCCTAAAGGGAAAAACCCAACAAAAGCTTCCTCAATATAGATGCCGCAAAAAGATAAAAGATAAAAGATAAAACCAGCAAGGAGATCAAATCCTGATCCTCCTCCTTCTCCAGCTACTTCTCTTCTCCACTAATGCTCTACACAAGTGAGAGTGTGTGTTCTAAATGAGGAGCACTACACCTCTATTTATATTCATCCGTTCACTTAAGTTAACTCATCTGTCATGTAGGCTCGAGTTAATCATGTAGGCTCGAGTTACACATGTAGGCTCAAGTAACCACACTGGGGTGCTAATGACCCACCTTTACAATTAGAGGGGACTGCCTCATGACTCTTATTAGTTCTTCCGATTAGGAGCATCGGGGTACAGAGCAATACAAGTGGTTCTCCCGGTAGGACCATCGGGGACCACAAATAAATACATATAGAATATTCTTCGAAGTTACAATATTTCAACAATACAAAGCCATCTATGTTAGGAACCTTAGATTCTTCGTGCTCCCAAGTTTCAATTAACAATATGATATCAACTTCATTCCAGATCCAACCTAGCTTAGGGCCTTTGTTCCAAGGGAAGCCCCGACAATTCCAAGAAAGAATTCAGAGCATGTTGAATTGCTATTTATCAATATCTTTTTGGTTTCTATCTCTAATAACGGCTTTTCTATTTCTGATTATTGCCCATTTTCCTTCCTTCCTAGCTTCTTTTACCTTTTGAACCTCCTTTCTTAATCCTGCTTGATCTTCTGGAATAAGATATTCATTTATAAAAATTCTCGTTCCTTTTAGACTTGAGGTTTTACTAAGTATGTCATACTTATGGTCAGTAGAGCTCACCTTTATCTGGATCAACCTTCCTTTATTCTCAATTAATTTCCCCAACCTTGTTGCTTCTGTGAGACATGTTGTTTCAATTTGTAATCTATTATGTAATTTTGGCTGGGCTATGGCTAATGTATCCTCGTCTACCTCCTCTTTCAAACCAAATATTATAAAGTTCAAGGCCCTTTTGTTACGCTCATGGTCTAATTCTATCAATTTTTTCATTTCATCTTTAATGGGTTTGATGTCTAATTTACCTGCCACACTATTTAGGTTGAGATTGTTATTAACTTTTGCTTCTAGTTCTTTAATCATATCCTTCATTTTAAGACTTTCTAAGGTTTCAACATCTCCTTGTTGGGATGTTTGGTTTTTATCTTGCCTTTGTTTTCCTATTACCTATAATCATTGCCTCCATTTTATTCTCGAGTAGTTTTATTTTATTTTCTATTTGTTTTTGGATCTTGTCTTCAAGAGAGGTAAACTTATTTTCCAGCATGGCTTCTAACTCAGTTTGTAACTTAACTTCTCTTTCTTCTCTACACTTCTCTAAAGAATCTATATACTCATAAAGACTATTTAGAGTAATTGTGTTAGATCTACCTTTGACAATCTTTGGTAGATGCGGTGAATTATTCATAATTGTGAACAAACATATGTATATAAGGAATGTGTGCACCTGATACAATCGTTCCAGGTCGTCCTCCAACCCTTATGTCCTCAGATGAAAGTCACCGCAGTTCAACAAAACATGGCACCACAATTCATAATGTGCATCGCAGAGATAACATAGATTGCTAAACCCGCCCTTCAAAGAGATCGCAAAGATCGCCAAACCCCTTCAAAGATCCCAGTTTCAAGAGATCGTCAAACCCTTTAGAGATAGTAGAGATCAATTTCAAGAGGTCTCACTCCTTCAACGCACTCGCAAAAGATATGTGTTGTTTGTATTAGATCGCACTCCTTCAGAGATCGCAGAAGGGAAAATGAAATGAATCTCTCACTCCTTCAATGCGCTCGCAGAGATAGGTGTTGTTTGTATCAGATCGCACTTCATATTCGATTGATACTCAACGCATCAGATCTTCTACTTTGCATCCACTTAAATAGACTCCACGCCTCAGAACTCCACGATCGATACTCTACTCATATATTATTTTAATCAATGTGCACTGCAGAGATAACAAAGATCACAGAGATAGCTTCAATAAGGCGCAGTACCAGAACTGATCGATACTCCACACCTCAGATAAACTTCGCTGAGATCACCAAACCCTTCAGATCGCAGTGAACCTAAACTCTTCAAATCGAACTATCACAGAGCTTCAAATCAAAGCTCAATGTGTATCAGAGAGATAGCAGAGATCCCAGAGAATCAGATCGCATGAGCTATCACAGAGCCATATCGCCAAACTATTAGGTCGCATGAGCTATCGCAGAGATTTAGATCACATGAAAATGGGTTAGGATTGATCTCGTAGACCTATCAGATTGCATGAGCTTCAAATCGCATGAAAATGGGTAAGGAATGATCTCGCGGAACTATCAGATCGCATGAGCTACTTTCTATAATGATTGTCGGTGAAGCTCACAAGTAAAAACTAGATATGTGGGTTGGGTTACTCTATGCATTAATTCTGTCAATTACTCCATCTTTGACTTATGAGCCAACACCATCTATTAATCTCAACCTCTCCACCATTTCCTCAAAAAAAAATCTACTAATGCTTATTGTGACAAAGGATTGTTTGGGTATTTTTTGGGCATGCATTGCATGTTTTCATTTGATGATTCTTGTATATTTTAATCTATGGTTTGGTATAGTAGACCAGGTTCTCTTTCTCGCTCTCTAAATAATCAAGAAAGTGAAGGGTTGCTTTCACCTTTCCATTATTTCGGTTACTCATGTGCGAGCTCGTAGTGAATGTGTATGCAAGTTGTTAGACCATATCTCGATAGTTAGGTATTTTAAATAATGTCATAGTCGTCCTTCACTAAAACCCTCCGGTCACATTAGATTAAATTAAGTATTTCTTAGCATATACACATGTACATTACAATATGTATTGATATAGTTAAATTACAATTATGTTTTTTACAAGCAATTTACTAGTTTTATTAGTTCATGGAAATTTTCAAACTAAAGAACATTTAAAATATTAAGCACTCATTTTTTTAAATGGTGGTTCGTTAGGGCTACATCCACCGGGGAAATATCCCAACAACTACTATTTAGGATAATCAAGGTATGGCCATATTTACATAATCCACTCAATCATTACACAAGGGCTCAAGAAGAGCATCATGTCGCTTACAAGAATTGAACCTAGGTGAAGAGGGATTCTATTTGTAAATCAGAATGTTATTTATGATGTATGGAAACAAAAGAAAACTAGACAACCTCTTCCATTAGGAAAATAGATTCATGTTTTTAATTATGTAAGCTTAAATGTTTTTGAATAATATCAAATGAATCGAAGAAAAAATAGGTTTGCTACTTTACATTGAAATGTGTTCATTTAAGTAAAATTTAACAAATATATATATTTGGTGGATACCATGATTTTGAAAGAAATTTTGTTTATTTATGAAATATTATTGATTTTTTATATAGTTAGTGTTTTTTTTAATATTTTTTTCAAAATTAATTTTTCGATATTGTAGAGATTTGGAATGACAATATTTTATTTTAATTCACACTTTCAATAAAAGAACAATTATTGGTATAACCCTTCAACGAGTCTTTCAAATTGAAATTTAGCCCTTCAAATTTGATCACTGAATGATGATATTTTTGTAAAAATATTCAAATTTTCAAGGATTTTATATTGTTTTTGGAAAAGTTTGATAATGTTTAAAGGAAAATATTTGTGTCATGTGGATTTTGGGCGAAGCATTTAAGGAAAAAATGGAAATTGGTGCATCATTTGTTAGAAAAATAACATCAAATATGAGCCCGTGGGCTAGGATTTATCTCACAAATAAAGGGAAACACGATAAATATTATTTAGAATGTTTTTTTTTGTATTTGAATTATGGTGGAAAATAAAGTACCCTAGTCTTTGTATCTAGGAGGTCCTAAAGAGTAATTAAATTATGGAATTGGGTAAAGCTATATTATTAAGGGTATGGCAAGTTCAAAGGAAATGATGCTCATCCTCAACCTTCTTTGTACCATAAATTTTATAAATATGTTCATCACTAGCGTTTTGGGGTTTTTCCAGTGACCAGTTTCAGTTGGAGGTTATGAGTATTGCTCCTAATGTTAGCAATAATCATTTTGTAAGTTGACTCATAATATTGGAAAAATAGTTGTGGGCAACCAAATTCATATTTCCAAGATCTTTGTAGTATTTTAACTTTCTCTTGATAGTTATTTGAGTATAGATTTTAGTTTTATATTTAAACTTTATGGCGATGTAAGATTTTATATTGTTAATATTATTAATATAATTATTTTCTTTTATGCTCTAATAGTTAAGCTAAGACTCATGATCTTTAGTCCAACCTTTTTAATTTTATGGTCACTATTGGTATATTAGAAGCAATAGTAGGGGTCTCTGTGTTGATGAGCAATTTATTTTTGTCTAAATATCTAGTTATGGCTCTAGACTCCATGGAAGTACATCCAACTTTAATCCAAAATGGATTTGAACCAAGACAATGGTTTTAAGAATCGATAACTAAGTGCAATTCAGTAATTAATGAGATTAGATAAAATATCAAGAAGAATGCAAATGTAAAAATAAATGAGACAAAAGAAAGGAAAAACAATAATTAAAATAAAATAGAAAATGCAAAATATGTGTGTGTGTGTGTGTGTGTGTGTGAGAGAGAGAGAGAGAGAGAGAGAGAGAGAGAGAGAGAGAGAGAGAGAGAACTCAAAGGCTAGCATCTTAAACTTCCCACTACCCCCTTACTCTCTTATAACTTCTTGTAATCACTACTACATTTTTAGACCTTTAAGAGGGGGTTGTCTCCCACCCTAAAAAGTAACTTTTGGGGGTAGTTTTGAAATTAGTGGTGGTTTTGAAAAAAATGATGCCAAAGGCACTAATGTTAAAAGTCAGAGCTTTTAAGAGCAATTTTAGAATATCTAAACTACCATCAAAAGTGACTTTTGGGGGTGGTTGGAGACCCCCTTGTAGCCACATATAGGGTTGGTTTGGAACCCCCCTCTTAGCACTTGTCATAGCACCTATGGAGGCATTTTAGAACCCTCTTCTTATCAACTTATAGAGGGAGTTATAAATCCCCATGATAGCAACCTATGGGGGCAATTTAGAACCCCCCTTGTACCAACTTACAAACATGACTTTAAACCCCCCTCATAGCAACCTACGGTGGAAATTTAAAACCCGCCTCATAGAAACTTACGAAGACGGTTATGAACCCCCCTCGTACCAACCTATAGGAGTGGTTTGAACCCCCCCTCGTAATAACTTATAAGCATCGTTAAGAAACCCCTTAATTTCATCTATAGGGGTTGTTTAAAACCCCCTCATAGCACCATGCAAAGACAGTTATCAACTCCCCTCATACCAACTTAGGAAGGCAATGTGTAACCCCCCCTCGTAGCAACTTATAGAGTCTATTTGAAAGCCCCCCCCCCAAAAAAAATATCTTACAAGCAAAATTTTATGACTAGGAAAAAGGACTGAAAAGTGTGACTATTGTTTTTAATCATTTTTTTTACTCTTGAAAGTTCTATTTAATACAACTAACATTGCGACTAACAAATTGAAGACAAGAAAAAAAAAGAACTGAAAAGTGTGACTAATGTTTTTAATTATTTTTGTTAGTAGATGTGCCGCTCTAACCATCCTCCTATGGAATTATATTGTCTTGGATATAGGGTTTTCACAAAGGGTTAGGTCAATCATTCCTCCCTAATAGAATTCACTTAGAAGGGTCAGTCAATCCTTCATCTAGAATTATCCTCTCCTCGAAGGGTGGCCCGCAAAAGGGTTAGTTGATACTTCCTCAGCCATAGACTTCCCATAAAAGACGTAATGTCCCATCCTTGGTGTCTCCATGGTCATCCCTATAACCCATTCAATTCCCATGGGTTTAGGCAGAAATTAAAACTAAATAGTTAGGGAATTAAATTTTGGCCTATGATTAGCTTGTATAATTAAATTAAATCACAAGGGAGTAATATAGTCCATAAATTTGAACGTTTAATTATTAATTAATTATTTAATGAGTTGAAGGTGACAAGGTGACCCAATAGGGCAAATAAGAGATTGGTAGACCCGCATGAGTTATCTTCCCACAAAAGGAAACTGGACAAAGCAATGAAAAGTAGGAAAGAAGCTGAAAAGCAGGAGAGCAAATGAAAAGCGGGAAAGTAGCAAAAAATCCAGGAAAACAGAAGTTTCCATCCTTTTTTACTAAAAACATGAAAATCAACTCAAAATAGAAAAACAAGAATGCAAGGAAATAATATTGAAAATCTATAGGTCCTAATATAGCCAGTGAGGGCCCACAAGAATGAATATTATTGTATGACTGGGTTGAAGTTCATCAAACATCCATGGCTCATTCGGCTCTCAGCTTGTTTTGGAGGTCTTGATCTTGCTACTATGGATGGAACATGGCTTCGGGGGAGATTTATCTATCTTAGATCTGAGCTAGATGAGCTTTTGTTTGGTGCTCTGGGCTGTAGAGAGCATGTCTCTTGAATTTCGTTCCAATAACATTCTCCTTGGTGAATCAATTGTAGGAGGAAATTATTTTAGAACTGGTGAATTTGCTTTCCATCTGGGTTTGTCTGTGTTGAGTGCCTTGAGTTCTTGTTCCTATGTTGGCTCTGATTTTATTGCAGGGCTGCTTATTTTGGTGGATTTAGAGATCTTCTAAGATTTTCTCTGTTTTGAGGTCATGACGGATGGAGGGGGCTCCCCCACTATCCATGACCTCAATGCCTTCAAGAGAATGGCAGCTTCAGGTAGCAAGCGAAAACTCACCCACAACCAATAGTCTTTCATTAAGAAGCTTGACAATATTCCCTTAGTAGATCTTCCAGTGGATCAAACATGCCGAATGCCCCTAAATATTGCTGACCGGGGCCTCATTAGCCAGTTCACTGGGCTATGGCCCCCCCCTAAGATAATTGAAGGGTGGGTTCAAACGAATTGGAAACCTCTCATCTCAGAAGGCATTTGCAGCAATTTGATAGGTAAGGGATATTATCTTTTTCTCTTTGAAAACTCAGTTGATAGAGATTTAATCTTTAGAAACGAGCCATATTTCATGGGTCCTCAAGGGCTCTACCTGAACAAGTGGACTCTGGACTTTGATCCGAATCAAGATTTCCCTTCTGCGGTTCTTGTTTGGGTTAGGTTGTCGCATCTTCCTCTCCATTGTTAGAATTTGGTATCTCTATAAGCTATAGGAAACACCATGGGGAAATATATTTATACGGTTGATCGAAGAGATCAATTCACCTGTGCCAGAATATGTGTTGAAGTGGACTTGGAGGTAGGGCTTCCTAAAGCTATTAATTTGATAGTACCAGTTTGGTCTTACATACAAGAGCTAGACTATGAGCAATTGCCCTTTAAGTGCAGATTTTGTCATGGTTATGGTCATTTTTCCAGATCTTGCAAGAAAAAAGTTGAGGAAGAAGTTGTTAAAGAAAAGGGAGATCAATGGACTCAAGTTCAAAAAACAAGCTCAACAAAGCAAGGAAATAAAGTTAAGGGGTAAAAAGGATAATTGGGGACAAGTAGCAATTCCTCCGGGCAAAAATAGAAAGAAAATGGAGCAGCTATGAAGGAACCATCATCTCAAAACAATTTTGAAGTATTGAGCATCCCATAAGAACAAGTGCTCTTAGTGCTTGAAGAGGGAGAAGTCCCTCAACCTCAAATTTAATCAAATGAAGAAGTCAAAGGCCCTGTTGAGCCAAATCTCAGCACTCCTGTGGAAGGACATTCTCCTACATATTCCGAAATGGCAAGGAAAAAGAAACATATGGACAATTCTAGCTCTTCCGATGAAGATCCCCTTGAGAGGTCATCCAAAAAAGGGCAAAAATATCATAAGACGATTCGGGAGGAAGAAGTCAAACGTCTTAAGATGCAAGGAAGTCAAGCAACTATAGAGATCTCAATCAACAGGAACACCCAGGCTAGACCTTCAAAAGGAGGCCCTACCCCTTCCGTCAAATAATGAACATTGTCTCTTGGAATTGCAGAGGGTTTGGCAATTCTTCAAAAGTTGAAGCTGTTAATGACCTTATAAGAATGGATTCTCTAGATGTTCTTATGCTCCAAGAGACTAAAATCGATGAGGATAGTCTTCTATCCATTAGCAGTAAGAGATGGAAAATGAATGTAGGGAAGGCGGTGAGTGCCAGAGGCAGTGCTGATGGAATTGCTACCTTATGGATAGAAAATGTTTTTTCTCTGGAAAACTCCCACACATCGCAGCACTAAATATTTTCAGAACTTTGACATAGTCCAAGTTAGAAATCAATTTTACTTTTTAACCTTTACATGCCTGTCGATTCCTAGGAAAAAAGAGACTGTTGGAGCTCGTTGGCAGCCTTTCTCGATGCTAATTCTCTTTCAAATATAATAGTTGTTGGTGACTTAAATATAATAATGAATGCAAAAGAAAAATCAGGTGGTGTTTATGGGAGAGATCCCATGTTGAAATTGGTGGATAATATTATTTTAATGTGGGAGTTGATCGACTATAAGCCAAAAAGAGGAAGGTTCACATGGACAAACAATAGATTGGGAGCAGCTAATATCTTTTCCAAATTAGATCATTTTCTGGTGCAGAGTTCTCTGTTGTTAGATAAAAAAGTCATATCCTCTAGCATCTTGCCTAAGATCACCTTAGACCATAAGTCGATTTTGTTGCAAATCGAAGATGAAGAGGACCTTGGCCCCATTCCATTTCGATTCAGTCCACTGTGGAAAGACAGAGATGGATTTATGAGCACTGTAACTATGGCTTGTGACCTTCCAGTTGTTGGATCTTCGAACTTTGTTTGGGAGAGGAAGCTCAAAAACACCAAAGTTGCATTAAAGAATCGGGTCAAACTCACTCAAAAAAATCCAATCAGTGAAAGGAAAGAAGCCCTTAAAAAATTGGAGAAAATCCAATTGGAAATGGAAGAATAAGAAATTACTCCTTCCTTGCTAGAAAAAGAGCAAAAAGATCAGTTCAATTCTTTTCAAGCTTTTAGGTGAGAAGAAGAATACTGGAGATTAAAGTGACGAAGTAATTAGTTGAAAGCTGGAGATCGGAATACCTCCTTCTTCCACAAGCAGTGCAGAGTAAGACTTTCTCAAAATCATATATCGAAAATCTCCTCCCAGTCCAGTGAAGCGGTCAAAGGAATTTCTTAAATCAAACAGTTGACTAAATATCATTTTGAGAACCTATTCAGGGAAGATGGCTCCTCTGATTTAGATTCTACCTCTGAATTGTTGTCCAACATTCCTAGTTTGGTGAGTGAGGAAGAGAATCACGAGTTAATGAAGTCTTTTACGAAGCAAGAAATTATTGATGTTATCTGGTCCATGGAGCCGGATAAAGCTCCAAGCCCTGATGGTTTCTCCTTTCATTTTTATTGAAGTTGTTGGACAGTAATTAGGAAAGATTTACTCCGAATGATAAAAGCATTCCAGGTTAAATCCAAAGTGGGTAGTTGCACAAATTCCACCTTTCCTGCATTAATTCCTAAAGAAGCTAATCCATCTTCCTTTGATAGATTCAGACCTATTTCACTTTGCAATGCTTCTTATAAAATCTTTTATAAACTATTAGCAAACAAACTTAAACTTTTTCTTGGGAAACTGATTTCTCCTCTTCAAGGAGGGTTTGTAAAAGGGAGACATATTCTAGACAATGTTATTCAAGTACAAGAAGCTATGCATTCCAACTTTCATCGGAAGGAGAAGGGCATGCTTATCAAACTTGATATGGAAAATGCCTTTGACAGGGTAAAGCATTCCTTTATTTTCTCAGTACTCCGTTCTTTTGGATTTAGCTCTGCCTTTTTAAATTTGATAAAAGCTTGCATTAACAAACCTTGGATAGCACCATTAGTAAATGGTAGACCAACAAACTTCTTTCAAGCTACCAGGGGCATTCTCCATGGATGTCCTTTGTTGCCATTTTTGTACATTCTTATGGTTGATTCTTTAAGCATGTAGCTAACAACAGGAAAAATGATGGGATCATTCTGGGCATAACTTCAACAATAGGAGTCGAAGCTATCAACCATGCCCTCTTTGCGGATGACACTTTGCTCTTGGGAGGGGCTTCCTTAAAAATGGCAAGAGTTTTCTCATAAATTATGCATCAATTCTGTATTATTTTAGGGGCACTCATCAACAACCGTAAGAGTGCAGTGTTCGGATGGAATGTAGATCAATCAAAAGTTGATAAAATTTCACAGATCTTGGGTTTTGAAGGATATGCTTCTTGGGATAAGGTCAAATATTTGGGTCTACCATTAACTTTGGGACAAAATAACCCTTCTCTTTGGGTGTAAATCATTAGTAAGATTAAAGTAAAGATTGTTTCATGGGATGGTCTCTGGCTTACAAAGGCAGGAAAGGTTATTTTGATCAAATCAGTCCTCTCATCTCTTCCTATTTACCAATCTTCTCTTCTCCTGGCGCCAAAAGCAATTATGGAACATATATCAAAACTGACCAGAGACTTCCTTTGGAGAGGTGGGAAAGGAAATCATAATCACATGCATCTGGTTAAATGGGAAATTGTAAAAAGACCGATTCTTGAAGGAGGATTTCAAATCAAAGACCCAGGATTGTCTAATATAGCAATGGGAGGCAAATTGTTATGGCAGTTGTTTCCTAATAAAAAGCATCTGGTGAGTCATATTTTCTAGAAAAAAATACCTTCATGGCGGAACACTAAGAAATCTTCAAATGGAAAATACCCCTAAAGGCTCCATTATCTAGAATTTATGCAGCTAAGGTCTCAAATTTTTTGTTCAACATCTTTATCGAATACCAGGCAATGGCAGACAAACCTTTCTGTGGGATGACAAAATTAATGGACATGCTCCTTTAAATTCTAATGTTTCTATTATTGAAATTAAGAACTGGCTGATGAATAAAGGAATTTACATACTGGCTGATATAACTTCATGGGATGCAAATGGAAATTGGAATGCATGGTCCCTTCCCACAATGTCAGAACGTGACCTCCCCAACTTTTCTGCTCATAAAAAATCGCTGATATACAGGCTGTCTGGAATGGCTCCAATTCACTATACTTGCAAAGACATGTGGGGTTGGGGATTTTTTGGTTTTTACTCTGATGATAACAATTTCAAACAGCTTCAGTATTCATCGCATACATGCTCAACAACCTCTTCTGGCTCCCACAACGCAACATTTTGGAAGATGGTGTGGAATCTTCCTAGCATTCCAAAAATTATTTTCTTCATCTGGAATATTATGCATTAGAAACTCTTAACTAGAGAAAACTTGTTAAAAAAAGGTTTTTTTGGACCATTCAGATGTTGCTTTTGTCATCAAGCTGTTGAGTCTTCAGCTCATATTTTTGTTGAATGTGATTTTGCTCAAAAAGTCTGGGCACTTGTTCTAAGTGGGTTTCCTTACTCTTGTTTTCCTTTAAATGCTGAACCTGTTACTCTTTTTAAAAATTGGAAGTCAAGGTATCCTGGTACTCTTCCTTCCAGTCATGCATGGAGGAAAATTTGGCAAGCCATTCCAAAATTTATTTGGTGGAAAATTTGGTTGGCTAGAAATGATTCGATCTTTAATAGAAAAATCTTGAAACCAGAAATTGTAGTATCAAAAGCTAAGGCATTTCTTTTGGAAGCAGTAGGAAACCTTCAAATAGATGGAACTAAATTAGATGCTGAACACAATTGGCTTGGTTTGAAGTCAATGGATAAAATCTAGATGGGTTTAAGTAGGCCTGTTATTATAACATTTTGGCAGGCCAGGCTTTCAAAAAAGGAATTTTCAGATTGGTGGCAATTCAAAAATAAAGCCTCAATATTATTTGATGGAGTGTCAAAAGGAAACCCAGGGAAAGCTGGGGCATGGGGCTTGATTTTCTATCCAGGCGGAAAACTAGAAGCAAGTTTCAGCTAGGGAGTAGGAAAAACTACAAATAACCAGGCATAATCATTTCCTCTTCTGAAAGCTTGTCAACTTGCGAAGGAAGCAGGTCATAATAACTTGAAATTTTTTGGAGACTTTGAAATCATCATAAAAATTTTAAACTCTAATTCAATGTTCAATAACCTCAGTATGAATGTGACCATGGAAAGGTTTCATTTCAATTTGATTGACTATGACTCAGTTACCTCTTACCACATTCTCCGCGATTTGAATAAGTTGGCAGATTTCAAAGCAAACCAAGGCTACCTTCTTCCTCCGGGAATGTTAAGTGTGAATGAAGGATCTTGCTTAATGCATCCCATTCCATGAAAAAAGATATTTTAGATGTGAGGCAAGTGGTCCATGTGCAATGTAACTTGCCAAATAAGCCACTAGAATTTTAGAAAAGGATGTTGAGCACTCCATTTCACATCTTTTCCTAGTTTGATTATTGAATTGAAGGTCTATGAGCTTTTTGAGACTTGGGAGATGTGCCCCTCTGTAACTAGAACTAGTTGGAGTGTTTGTTAGCATTACAACTAGGATCGAGGAGAAGGACACTATGTCCTTTTCACTGAGTCTTATTGCAGGTTTTCCATGACATTTGTAGGTCCATTTAGATACAGGCATTATGCTTATGTTTCTCCAATTTTCGAGGTGTCAGTTTCCTAGAAATTTTGTAGCGAGCTCAATTGTAATATTGATAATTTGATGTATGGCATTGCATGAGCCATGAATAATATATTGAAAGCCATTAAATGTTGATGCAGACTTATATTTCTGATAATAATAGTGTTTTGTTTTATCTTCTGCAATTTATGAGTCTCTCTTCTATGATATTTCCCACCTATGCTGATACACCTTGTGAATTTAACTAGTCTTCATTAAAATTGCAATAACTACACATCTACTCGACCAAATATCAATATGTAAGTTGTAGCAAGTAGGTAAGGCCTAGGTGCATCCATTCCAAGAGAAAAATCAGAAATTTGTAGACCTTAGGTACTATTTGATTCAAGTTGGAAATTGTCTGGAAATGTTGTCCTAGTTTTCAAATTTTCTCCAAATTCTCCCTAAACGCACCAAAATCTTAAAAAATATGAATCCAGTGCACCCTGCACCAAGTTGGGTCTTATTTGCATAATAGAGATGCTTCCTACTTTGCACCAGAAGTGGACGAGCTTCCACATAAATCCTAGGGTCATTGCCTTAGATTTTTTAGCTTTGCCAAAGGGTTGTTGCAGGTGTGTTGTGCTCAAAAAAGTGTAAATTAGCCAAGTAGAATCTTGTGTTTGGTCTGTCAATAAGTGCTATAGGTTTTCTTGAGGCTATAATAGAACCCAGTCTCAAGTTTGGGAAAATTAGTAAAGGTCTGGAAGTGTTTGGAGAGAGTTGGAAACAATCTAGCTATTTTTTTTAAAATTCAAGCTAGTGTGCCTAAATATCTAGTTGGGTACATTATAGTGGTATCAAAGCATGGTACTTTACAGTCGTGAACAACAAAGTTCAAATATCTAGTATTCGCAACAAAATTTTGCAGTTATGAGACTAGCACCAGCTAGTGAGAATTATGAATAGTATGATGGGGAATCATCATGTTGAAATGATGATGTTATTTATGTTAATGGTGGACTGCATGTGGCACATGAGGATGATGAATCCTTGTGTGACACTACATGAATAGAGAACAAAATGAATGATCCACCAAAGTTAAATATTGTTTATGGCAAAGTGTTCTATGGGGGAAATCCTCTAGGATTAAATCTTTTTGAGTACCTTAGAGCATACCAAACAATAAGGAAAGAGATCCAAGAGGTCTAGCCTTTCCAAGACTTCTGCACTTTCAAAGTTGAAGGGTTGTTTTCGAATGAGGATCCTTAATGCATAACATATCAAGGAAGAGTAAGCCACATTGCCAACAATGTGTACAGAGAAGTGGAGCATATATTGCAGCAGAGTTTAACATCCTAATCATCACCAATGCATCACAGTGAAGCATAGCACAATCCCTCGATAATTGGTTGTGCACTAGTAGAGTTGATAGAAGAGTATGCTACCAAAGATCCACCACATGAGGAAGAAGATATGATACAAAGACATTATCACATTTCATATTACAATATTTTGTTATGTCATCATGAGGTTGCAGCCACCTCCGAGGAGAAGTTTGATCTTGGCAAGGTTGAGTGTACCGACATTGAAACTCAATTTTATAGTGTTGAGCATCATTGCAGTGAGAGGGATGGATTATCGGTGGGAGTTTACATGATTATCATATGGTGGATGAGATCACATGTGATAGCACACCTGGTGTTGTCAAGCAATCATGGAGTGACTTTGAGAGCTTACTCCTAGTCACCGAAGAGAGGATGTTGCAAGTGTTGTGCATAACTGGTGGTGGACATAGATTCATGGAGGAACTTATTAGGAGAGTTCAATTGGAGGAGAGACAAGGTGGGGTTGTTGGGAGAGTTTCTAGCTATGAATTGTGAATAATTAAAGGATATGTGGAAAATATGAAGGTAGACTACTTGTATATGTTTATAGATAGAGACATGGCTCTCAAATTTGCTAAAGGAAAAGCAACAACATAAGGAGAGCAACTTCATATGGATTTAGATGATTCTCTTTCCTCTACCAGGGCCGCTAGTGATGTGATGTGTGTGGATGATTGCACACATGTTACATTGGATAAGCCTCATGCACAAGGTGAGCGCGAGGAGTGTTCAGTGACGCAAGTGCTTGATGGTAGCAATGATAATGGAATTGTTTGCATAACACTTGTTTCACACCAGAAGGATCAAGATATTTCTCTATGTGAGGAAGGCTTATTTGTTGAGGATGTACTTGAGTTCATTCCACTTGGCCCCAACAACAAATATATTAATATCGTTTCATTGGAATCAAGCAACAAAGAGAATTGTCGATATATGGATAGATGCATTGCAGAGTTGATGACTCTAGGAGGTGAGATAACATCTTATGATTCCATAGACATCTCTCATAGTGCCTTTTTAGATGAGAAACATCCTGTGCACATTTGGTTTCCATTTGATTCCATTCATCCACATATGTATTGGGTGGAATATTGCATGGCACACATCGAGATACCTTGCAGAAAGAGTTTTGCTCATGTTTGGTAGAAGACAGTTGTGCAAGAAATTTGCCATGAGGAGATTGGCATACAACATGTTGAGGCATTTTACTCGCACAAGGAAGAACTCATATTGCCTATGTGGAGGAAAGTCACACCTTTGGATTAGGCACACCATTACATTTTGGTTGGACCAACCAACAAAGGAGACCATGCATCTACTATTTAATTGGATGAATTTGGTAGCGAATTGCAATTGGCCTACTTTCCTTCACTCCTAGCACCTAGGTATGTCAAAGGAAATGTTGATTTGATGGAGGGACCATTTCTATTGATGCTTCATGAGAAGCAAGGGACACATGTGCCTACTTATCAACTTTATTTTGATCACTTAGACTCATTGTTGGTCCTCCTTCAATACAGTGAGCATCAGTGACATCTGCCTATGCCACTTCATACTTGTCTCATGCACAACAATGCAAGGGAGTTCTACTTGAGAACTTTGAGTGGGACAAGTGATATCAATGTGAGCCATGGGATTGGAGTGATGTTTGCACATGTGAAGTTTCACATCTGGTTGGAGAGACTCATAGAGTTGATGATGTTCATTAGAAGTGGAAAAATTCCCATTTGGTGGATGGATCCTAACATACCACGGAGTGACATATTGTCACAAATAGTAGTGATGGCAGATGGTATGCACCAGAGACCATGGGATCCAGTCATTGATGGTTTGTTTCAAATACCATTGATGTTTGGGAGGATGTCGTTCAGATAGTGGGATCCTGGTATTGCTTGGTTCGAGTGTATTAGACACTCTACATTTCTCAGGATCATTTTGGGACTTTAGAATCATTATGGAATTCAATTTCTTAGCTTTGTTGAACAAAAAATTGCATCAGGAACAAAGATATTTCTAGTGGGTAAGGTTATAATAAGAGATGGTGCAACAATAGCATGGTGGTTCTCCATTGAGTTCAATTTGGAATTTGGAACTCCAATGTCTATCAGGTGTCAGTACCAGCAGAGCTTTCCCCAATGGATGATGGAGTACAAGTGGTTCTAGTGGATAAAATAATTTTTGCAAACAAGAGAAAGGAAGTTGAGAAAAAAGACCATCAAAGAATAACTTGTTATGTGGAGAGATCTACCTAGTGAAGATGCAACATGAGAAGGTGAGCAGGTGTTGCAGCACCTAGGATTGTAATTGCTTGAGGACAATAAATATTGGGTTGGGAGGACTGTAATGTCCCCTCCTAAGTGGTTCCATGGTAATCCCTCTAACCCATTCAATTCCCATGGGTTAAGGTAGAAATTAAACTAATTAGTTAGGGAATTAAATTTTGGCCTATGATTATCTTGTATAATTAAATTAAATCATAGAGGAGTAATATAGTCCATGAATTTGAATGTTTAATTATTAATTAATTATTTAATGAGTTGGAAGTGCCAAGGTGCCCCAAGAGGGTGCATAGGAGGTTGATCGACCCTCATGAGTTGTCTCCCACAAAAGGAAATTGGACAAAGTAATGAAAAGGATGAGAGAAGTTGAAAAGCAGGAAAGTAATGGAAAATCTAGGAAAGTAGACTTTTCCAATTTTTTTTCCTAAAAGCAATAAAATCATCCTAAGATAGAAAAGACAAGAAATCAAGGAAATAATCTTAAAAAACTACAAGTCCTAATTTAGCCAATGAGGTCACAATTAATGAGGCAAGTGGTCCATGTGCAATGTAACTTGCTAAAGAAGCCACCACAAGTTTATGAAAGGAGGTTGATCACTCAATTTCACATCATTTTCCAATTTAAGCATTGAATTTAAGATCTTTGGTCTTTTTGAGACTTGGGATATGTGCCCCTTTTCACCAGTGGGGATATGTGCTCCTTGTCACTAGTTGGGAGATGTGCCCCCTCTGTAACCAGAACCAGTTGGAGTGTTTACTAGAATTGCAATTGGGATCAAGGAGAAGGACACTCAATCCTTTTCATTGAGGTTTCTTGCTGGTTTTCCATGAAATTTTTTAGTCAATTTAGTTCCAAGCTTTATGCTTATGTTTCTCTAGTTTTTTCTGTGTTAGTTTCCTAGCAATTTTGCAATTGTGGGGTTGATAGTTGGTGTATAGAATTCCATGAGCCGTGACTATTGTAATTACATCCATTAAATGCTGATTCAAACTTCCATTTCTTATCATAATAGTGTTGCATTTAATCTTCTGCAATTTCCAAGTCTTTCTTCTATGATAATTTTTACCTATGCTCAAACACCTTGTGAATTTAACTAGTCTTCACCGAAATTGCAATAAATTCAGTTCTACTCGAACAAATATCGATTTGTAAGTTGTTGCAAGTAGGTAATACCTAGGTTCATCCATCCCAAGTGAAAAATCAGAAATTTGTGGGCATTGTGTATCATTTGAATTGAGTTGGAAATTGCATGGCAATGTTGTCCCAATTTTTGAACTTTCTCCAAATCCGCCCTAATCGCATAAGAACATTAAAAAATTTGAATCCAGTACACCCTACACCAGGTTGGGACTCATTTATAGACCATACACTTCCATTTATTCACTAGAATCCATTGGGTTCCACATAAGTCCTGGGGCCATTGCCTTGAAGCCTTTGGTTTAGCCAAAGGAGTCTACCCATGCAAGATTCAACCAAAGAATGTGCAGCTGTCAAAGTTAGGTGTTTGATTAAGGTTGTTGTTGGATGTCCTTGATGTTGAAATTACAGCTTTGGTAGTCATTCCCCATGATACTTGTGTTGTATCAATTCCATAATCTATGTTGTATTAGGTTCAGATCTTCTCCATGGAACTTATATTGTATTAAGCTAGGACCTTGTCCTATTCATGAAAGATGCTTGCACTAGGATCTTATGTTGTATTAATATCATGAACTTATTTTGTATTACGGTCAGAGACTTGTGTTGTATCAAGTCAAATGATTCTCATAGACGGTACCCTATGAGATGGTTCTCCTTAACTGGATATGGACTTGTGTTGTATCATGTCCGAAACTTATGTTGTATTAAGTTCGGGGTCTTGTGTTGTATCAAGACCACATGAATTATGTTGTATTAAGTCTTGAGGATATACTATGTGATGTATGGCTAGTCATGGTCTCCAAGTGCTATAAGTCTCCTCAAGGGATTAGCTACCCCTAGAGTGATTTACTTTAGCATATGACTATATGACCCGGGGCAATACATATGATCATAGGTTCAGAACAATTATTATGAGTATGATATGATAAAGATGATTAATTAAACACTCATATACCATGCATAATTAATTAATGATAAATGATATCAACACATATATAGAGTAAAATTCGAATTGCCTATGTCATACCTCTAGTGAACTTGAATTGCAAAGACATCAGTTAAGTCTAAGTCGTGGAAAACATGTTTTAGTTAATTAAGGAATCTACTCCTCGATTTATACAAAGTGGTTGTGAAAGATGACACTAATGGTGAAGCACTATAGACATTCAGTTCTGATCAGTTACATTCATTTATGTTTAGTTCAGTTCAGTTACATTCAGTTTAGTTCAATTCAGTTCAGTTACATTCAGTTCAGTTCAGTTACATTCAATTCAATTCAGTTACATTCATTTCAGTTCAATTACATTCAGTTCCATTTAGTTCAGTTCAGCTCAATCAGTTAACAACTCAGTTAGAGGCAATTAACACCAGTAAATTAATGGAGGGAACATATCTATAGCGTGGGAGGTAATTACGCGATGACCACTTGGCACCAAGTCAAGGAAGGCACAAAAGGTTAATGTGTATAGAGTTCCCATTGTCCACATAATGATATAGTGTTCATAGTGCCTAAAGGCATGCAACCATTCACTACATCTCATTGTATGACTTAATAAGCTTGTTATTAAAGTGTTGTGCACTTGGAAAGGTTGAGATAGTATTCCGAGTGATCTCTATTCTATAGTGTTGCGTACATATCTCTTATCACACAATCTGCAAGTGTTGTAAAATCATTCTTTGTCATTATCGATCATACTCAAAGATCGTTTGTTGGGGTTTTCATCCTCCAGATTTGGAGGGTTTTCCCAGGGTACATCATGTCTTATGGACTGAATAATTTGTGTGCTTGAATTGTTTATGAGATCTACATGCATTGGATTTGTTTATCAAAATTTTAAACTTCAAGAATCTCCGTTATTGCTCAATACATCAACACTTAAGCTATATAATATCCTAAAATCCATCTTAGGAAGATTTGGGAGGGTCTAGAGGTGTTCGAGACTTAATTTTTAAATTCCTAGCCTAAAACTAGTTAAATTTGAGTTAGTGTGCCTAGACTTGGGTTTGGGTACATTACAAAAGAGTTGGTTGACACTTCCTCTATCAAAGTGTTATCATGGAGGGAGTCAAGGGAGAAGGGTAATCCTACACTTCCTAAATGATGGTGTTAAATCCTTAAGGTATATTTTGGAAGGGTCAATCAACACTTCCCAACTCTTGGCATTCATGTTGAGGGGAATCCAATGGAAGGGACAACCGTTCCCACCCTTGATATCTAATAGATGTGTCTCCCTAACGATCCTCCTTCATAATTGTATTCTCTTGGAAATAGAGTTTCCATGAAAGGTTCGATTGATCCTTACTCCATAATAGAATTCACTTAGGAGGGTCAATAAATCCTTCCTAACATATTGTCTTCTCCTCAAAGGGTGGCCCACAGAAGGGTCATCCAAGACCTACTCGCTCATAGAATTCCCGTATAAGGGTCGGTTGACACTTCCTCCAGTAAAGTGTTATCGTTAAGGGAGTCAACAAATAAGGGTTTTTCGACACTTCCTAAATGATGGTGTAACACCCCGGTTTTGACCCCATTGTATTAAATGTACATGATATGATGTATATATTGTAATGAATCATGGTGTGGAGCTAAAGGCAAAATCCCCACCATCGATTTGGTTGTGTTATGTTTTGGCGAACGGAATCGTTGCTGATGGTATATTGTGCTATCTGACACATATGGTTTCTAACATCATGTAAATGTGTTTTTAATTAAATAACCCCAACCAGCTATGTCATTGCAACCATATTGAAAAGGGCATGATTTTCTTAAGGATAAGGAGGGGGATTGTTAAACCTTGAGCCCATAAGGGAAAAGCCATGTGTCACCACCCTTTTTATTTTGCTCACCTTCCCTTGTCTCATCCAACTACCACCTTAAATGTTCTACTGATTAGTTGGGGTAGTTATTGCTGGGGCGTGGAGTGTGGCAGGATTGTCGGTCCTTGCCCACACGCACACTCCACCAGCAAATCGAACCTCACGTTGGGCAGGAAAAACGACTATGCCCATCATTCCACTCTCTCCACGATGGTGCGGGGCACTCTTACACACTTTCCCACTCGCCATTCTCCATCCTCATGCAGAGAGACGTCCTATTCATCATGCAGAGGATTCTTTCTGTTTGGTCTCACGCAGTAGGGAGGAGAGTCATTTTTGGCTGTCATTCACGTTTTCTACAGGGGTTATCTATGGTTCTGTTGGGGCCTGGAAATTCGCAGGTGACAACAGTAAGGGATTCTCCCCAGTCAACGTTCCCAACTAGCCCGTGACTGTTTGGAATGGGAAATCCGTCCGGTTTGCGGTTCGACTACCGTCGGTCAAAGTAACAAAAACAAAGGCTCTACCGGTTGCGGCTCGGTCCACCGTGTATATTTTTGTATTTTTTGACTTAATGTATGATATGCAAGTGCCTAATTAACCATGCAGGGCGATAAGATGCAAGGAGCAGTCACAACGTGATGCGCAGGTTCTTACCTCTCGTCTTAGCATTCACAAGCATCTGAATCACATACAACAAGAAAATAAACTACCTACCTAAACTATCCCTAGGGAGCAGGATTATCATTCATTGGTGAGTAATACATTTTTTACGTGCATTATGAAGAGTTACAGTTAGCTGACACTTCTTTCAAGACACACGAACAATTACAAATACTTAAACAACCAGATAGCCAATTGTTTTATGAACAACATTTATTACTCCTAGTGGAAACATCACAAAATATATTGAAGAACATTTAAACAAGAACATAGGTTCAGGAAGTTAAAATGCTCTCACAGTTAATGAAACACAGCTGAAAAACGAAATAGTTCCTCTTCAACATTGCTCATTTAATTCTATTTGATACATTCCACATTTCGCTTTCTCCAGTAGGCAAAAGTTGCAGTTTCTGATTGTAAAATGAAATAGTTCCTCTTACAAGCAAATGGATTACAAGTTTTTTCCAGGAAAAAGTCCCCTCTAAATTCTAACTTTCAAGTATTTAAACTACAGTAGTCGATCGTTTGGGTCGCCCCCAAACGTGTGACCTTCTAGTTCTTCCAACGCTCCATATTCTTCTATGTTGTCTGTATACACTTAGGAACATTTTTGTAATGGACAGACAGTCAGGTTCGTGCCTTTATCATTGTCGGCTTTGCCTTCTGCTTCGATGGCCCTTTTAGCGATCCGGTCGGTTTCTTTTCGATCCTTGCCAAACTGCTCCTTTACGTCTTCGCGCATCAGTTCCTTACGTCCACTTGCAATTAATCCAAGTGTATTACTCATTAGGACTATGTTATAAAACGAAACAACAGATTATACAAACTGAAATGGCTATCCCACAAGAAATGGCCAGGTGCACTACCGCGGAAGTCAGAAGGATACTGACGTCGGAAGCCAAAGGCTTTGCCTAGTCGTAACGGTGGAAACGAGAAGGGCTAAAGCTACGCGCAACGCGGGCGGGAGAGGCTTTAATCGGTAGTCGGACGGATTTGCACTTCGGAAGCCAAATGACTTTGAGAGCTGCAACGGCAGAAAAGAGAAGGCTAGAGCCATGTGATGCACAGTCGGAAGTCGGATGGATTTGCACTTCGAAAGTCAAATGACTTCCCCAGCCGCAACGGCGGAAGAAAAACGACTTCGGGTACGCCGCTAAATCAGGTCAACACGTATCGGCAGTCGGGAAGATTTGGACTTCGGGTGCTAAACTACTTTGGGTTCCACAATGGTGGAAGCGAAAAGGCTCTGGCTTCCGATCCAACAAGAATGACTCCCGATCAATATAAAGATTCTAAGTGCTTAGACAGCTTTAAAAATCAATAACGGCCAGAAACCTACTATACCTCCGCGACGGCGACCCATAATAAAGAACACTTGGTTCAATCAACAAGCAAAACAAACCTAGAGTCTGAGACTCACCATAAATTCCAAACGCAATCAAAATCTGAAACCTTGGGCGAGAGATCCAACAATTAAAATAATGCAAAATCACGAGGAGGGGCCCAAAAATTAAGAAATTTGGGGAGAACAGTTGCGTCGGCAACAGGTTCCTATATGGATTTGTGGTCTGTGTGTATGTTTTTCCTCATGCACAGGATGGGAGTTCAATTTCTTTCCCTAGTGCAGACTGTGTAATTTTTCCGGTTGCTTCATCCCATTGTGGAGCTAGGAGCTGAGGTCTTCCCCACGTTGTTCGTGGCTGTTGTTTCCCCCATATTTTGTTGGTTGTTTTGTTTCTATGTGTTGGGATACTGTAGGTTGTTATGGAGTCATTTTGGCCACAATAGGGCCAAGAACGACTCAGGAGTTGTTTTTCCCTGTCCAAGCTATGAATAGCTTGTTTGGATGCGTGTATGCAGTGGTTGGTCTTCGGACTGTGTTGGAGTGGGGATGAGGGCTTGGTTTGATTGACAAACCTGGTGTGTTTGGGAGCCACACAGATAGAGCTAGAGGGCTGGCTTTCTTCTCCACAACCCCTGAATAGCACTGGAAGGGAGGTCAAAGGCCTGAGGGACTATGTAGTAGAGAAGGGATTGATTTCCTTATGTTGGGTGTGTGTGGGTGTCCTAGAAGCCAGGCTAGTTCTGGTGTAGGTGTCCTTAGCTCTTCAATGAGCTCACCATCTTAGCATTTAGCCTTTCCCAGCTCCTTGATAGCCTGATGAACCCAACTGTGTTGGCTTGGCTAGTTTGTTGATGGCCTGATAAACCCAACTGTGTTGGCTTGGCTGATCTGCTGTTTTGTGTATCCTTGGCTATGCGTAAGCCTGCTTGTTCCTTATTCCTTGGGGAATCATGCCCAGATCGGGGGTGGCAGCGTTGCTGAGAGATTAAGGAGCACGCTGGCCTATGGTTAAGTGGAACGTTGCAGTGATGTAGCTGGTTGTGGGACGAATCCTTTATAAGATAAGTATTCTTGACCATTTTGTCTTTGCATTTATATTTATTGTTTAACGAATGATGATGAACATGTTGAATGCTTGAATGAATGTATGTTTGCTTCCACTGTGTATGTAAAGGATTATGCATCATCAGTACGTTTTATGTTCAAGCATTTTGGTTTTATGTATCTTCATGTTCATGGGGCTAGTTGCACGGATGTTTAATGACACCGTAGCGTCCTCTTCGCCGGTCGGAGGGTCAGGGATGTTACAGATGGTGTTAAAGCCTCAACATATGCATTGGAAGGGTCGACCGACACTTCTCAACAACTGGAATTCTCATGAAGGAGAATTCAGTGGAAGGGATGGTCATTCCTTCATTCTACAAGTTCCTTAACCCATCACTATATCATTAATTATCAACCGAGGCTTCATGCATGCTTATGAAACACTAGTACTATACGTAAGAAGTGAAACTTACTCAACCTGAATGGTTTTCCTATAACTATTCTATTTAGAGTATTTAGAGTTGGTCTAAGATTTTCAATTTGTTGTTCATGAAAGCATATAATCTTTTATAATATGAATATGTTTGTGAGATATGAAATTATATATAAATAGTTATATCTAAGTAATTCCTAAACAAAGGAAAGCATCAACAACAAAATAAGAGCTTCAAATCCTATTGTAGTCAAAACACAATATTATGAAAAGATAGAACTTGTTAACCCAAAAACTAGTAAATACATATAAAATTGTTTATATTAAGCTACACAAAATTTTCTTAATATGATTATTGATCAAATCTATGGCAATTCATAGGAGTACACACAAACATTTACGTGCAACTTCCCATCTATGTGGTAATATCCAATCACATAGTAAGAAATAAAGGTAACAACTAAAAGTGTTGAAATGAGTAAGCTACATAAAATATAAACACCCGACTACAGAGAATTACTCTACAAAAATAAGCATATGTGAATAACACTTGAACTGTTAGCCTCACTATGGCACTTCAACAGTTTAATCATAAAAGTCAGTTTTGTAGTGTGCTCTAACCAATCAACATATAATATGGAGATTGAAATAAAACTCACAAAGTAATACTAGCATAAAATAACATGCAAAACAAGTGAATAAGATACCAAATTATGAGCTCATCATCTCCCCTTGACCAATTATATTGTATGTCCCTATACAATTTGGCCTCCTCCTCTGGTTTTCCCAAATGCAAGGTTTTCCAGTTGAAGGATGGGTGGCCATATTCATGTGCCTCATAGTATCGCAATGCTTTGTCCACCTATCTCCAAGGCAAACTTTCTTCAATGTTGTCCTAGTAACAAATGGCCCTATATTTTTATGTGGGGCACCACAATAGAGGATAATGCAACTTTGGACCAATCCATTGGTTGTTATGTCTATTGATGTAATTAATGTACAAATCAACCCAACCTAAATCCATATGAAAGTGAGGGTACATGGTTAGATTTTGGTTTCTTAGTGCTTTTAGGAGTTTAGTCTAGTGTATGTAAGATCAATAATTCCCCCATAGAGTATGTTCCTGAGATATTCCTATAATATAAAATAACATGTTGTCTATGCATTCTAATGCATAAGGAATCCCTAGGATCATGTAGCATTGCATGGTAATATACTACCACAATAGATGGTTATTAATCTAATTTAATAATTAAATATGCATTATATTCAACTTGAAGATTGAATTCAATAACCTCCTTCAATTCTATAAGTTTGTAAATAAAAGAGGTCGAGGATCTCAGTTGAATGTCCCCCATATAGGGATTAGGGTTCCATCCAAGTACACTGGTCAATATAAAAACATGAAGGTGCAATTCACACAATAGATTATGTTCATATACTATGCAATTAACATATACACCCAAAAACTCTTGAGGAGTACAGATGCTGTAGATTTTACCTGTTGATAACTGCTTAAGTCTAAACTTGGCCCATCTGTAATGGAGATGAATGGAATGGGTTCGAAATGGAAATCAACATGATAAGGGTTCTAACCCTAAGGAACATGCACCATGTACTTTTAAATCCATGGTTTCTAACTCATCATTATAAGTTTTAATTTTCCTTTTCCATTTGTCTTCGTGTTGAAGATATACAGAAGACCATCATTCTTTTAACTGATTTATGACCTGCTAGTTGCTTTCATGATAAATAGTCCCTAAATTAAATAGACTGTCTTTATTTCACCATTGAGGAAGATCAGGTTTAAGTTGTATAAATGCATGCATATCGACCATTATATCATCGAGGATAACATTAATCAACTGTTCCATCTCCCCTAGACCTCCCTTGATTTGATTACTTATAGTTGTTTTGGTCTTTTCCTCTTTTTCAATGGCAAAGAATAAGCGATCCATAGGATTTTAAGGTGCTTTATTTAATTTATGAATTTTACATCTCAATTTTCTATTGGAAACTTTCAATCTTTTGTTTCCCTTAAATGTTGGGAATAACTCTTTTTCCCAATCAAAGATAGTTTGGTAGGGGGGATACTTTCCCTTTTGCTACATAATTTTTGAGTTTTGTTGAATTCTTGTTCCTTTACTTTCTTTGCATTTGTTTTTAGAGATATCATTGGTTTATGTATATTCTCCTCTATGGAAACATGATGGGGTGACATTAGCTCATTATTGGAAAGGATGATGGGATTAGGAGAACAACAATTGTGAGAACATGGACCACATGTTCATATATTGAGGAAACAACAATCGTTTCATTTTCAACATTGTTCTCTTGTGAACTAGTACTCCTTGCTACAGGTGACTAGGTAATTGAATTCACTTCACTTTCCTTTACCGTTTGGATTCAAGTGGAGTGTCATTGTTGAGACTACAAGACTTGAGCTTGTAGCTTCCTACTTGCTCATTGTTGGAATGAGAGATGTGGAAATCCCATTATATCTAATTTGATCCGTACCAATAGTGTGATCAATCTTGCATTAAATAAGTATGTTGTGGGCTTGGACCTCTTTTTAATAGAAGTTGAGATTTTTCTCATGTCCTTTAACAAAAAATAGGGAAAATTTAGAAATTTACCATCCTTACTATGCATCATGAGTCGAGTGTGATTGTAAAATATGTTATTGTGCCGCCCCTTACATGTAATAAACTTCCAAATTATCAAGGAAACCTCATTCCATGGTTCGATAAACAAGTATTTGGGTATGCTTATTTTCCTCACTTTGGCCATATCCAATGGAATTTTCACAAATCCCATCCATGCACTAGCAGGAAATCTATAAATTTTAAACCATCTTTCTCCTTGGATGCTCAATCTAGTCACTACGTTGATTAATGCCTTTGTAATAATGAAGGTCGCCCCCCTTATCGTGGTTGACTTTCCATATAATGATTGTGAGAACTCGAGATCTATCTGAACATTAGATCCTTGGAATCTTTCAAAAAATGATAACCAACCTGCCTATTCAAAGTACGCCCTTACTCTCGAGTATTAATTCATTATGCTCATATTATAAGGTTCATTTCTATTTACTAATACACCTATCTTTTTTTCCATTTGAAGTTGTTGTGATCGAACTGGTCCTAATGGTGATATTTGTGGCTTGGAAGAGTATTAGTCGACAGTGGACTCCATAATGGATAGAGGATATGGGGTTCAATATGGTATCATGTGATAGTGAACTTTATACGTTTTGAGTGATATAACTAGTGAGTAAATTAATGGCATATCATGAGTTGGTCACTTCAAATTGTAGGTGAACATTATATGTGGTAATGATAATAGGTATGCCATTGCAAGATGGATATTATGGGATATTGTGATTATAAATTTATGAGTTATGTTAAGTGGGTAAGAGGGAAATCAGGTATACCTCATCATTGGAGTAATTCAAGTAAATCATTCTGCCTAGCCTAACCTTGCATAGTTTGCAAGTACTACAGGCAAAACTAATTACATATAAATAGTTAGAAAAAAAGGTGAGGTAACTTGATCAGGAGGCCTATTCAATGAAAAAGGAACAACTCTACATGAAGCAAGGCTAGAGATGGATAGAATGTCTCTAAGGATTCCAGAAATCCCTGTTTTGAGTAGTTCCTTTGTAGGTTGAAAGAAGCCTAATTAAAACCTACAAAAAAAATAACTCAAGTAGACCTATGAGTAAAAAGGTCCTTAATTGAGAATACAAAGTTAATGATGTCCTTGATAAAAAGTACTTTATAAAAGGATAAATTACCATGTATGTTGAAGAACTAAGAGATGCCCAAGCACTGCTTGAGTAAGTGACAAGTATTAGATTTGCAGATTGTGAAACTAGATTGTAGATAGAGAGATTGTTCAAGTTTTTTGGAGAAAAAACATAAGTTGTCAGGGATAAGTTTGATAGTTTCAATCTTCCCACAAATATGGCAAGAACTAAACGAAGTCCAGAGTAAAAAATATATTGAAAGAATTATAAGAAAAGTGGAAATACATATAATAGTAGAATCAAATTTGAAGAAACCTTCAAAAACATGAGATGCTTGGATTCGCTAGCAATGGATTTGTCATTACAATCACACGTTTGAATTAAAAAAAAACAAGCTCAACCTTCATGCAAGAGAGTTTTTTTTCTTTACTTGCTCATGTTGAGTATATTATGATCTCTTTAGAGACCCCAATCATAAAAGAGATATTGTTTAATAACCTATTTATCATATATACATCTATATGAAATTGGTAGGTTGCATGAGTATAGAATATAGGATGAAAGAGGGTTGGAAGGGGTTTTCTCTCTTAGTTTTCTAGTGAGAAATTTCCTTTTTTTGGGCTAAGAATCACACCCTTTTTCATGTTAACTTACACCATTATATGTATACATGTGTGTGTGTGTGTACATATAGATGTGTATATAGATATACATATGCAAACATGTATGCATATACATATACATATGTGTATACATATATGTATATGCATATATATACATGTGTGTGTAAGTATACACATATGTATATGTATATGTATATACAAATCTATATGTACACACACATGTATACATATGCATATACATATGTATACATGTACACATACACATATGTATATGTATATCCATATGTATATACATATGTGTATGTAATGTATATGTATATGTATATGTACACACACACAAAGACACGCGGGTCAGTGCAAGTGGGGACATCATGTCATGGTTAATGGTGCATGAACCAACGACCCAACTCAATGGCCATGACAACTTCCACCAATCAAATGGCCCCTTTTCAAGGAAACTCTGGCCCACTAGAGAAAAACATGTAACTTTGGGGAATAAAACTTTGACCCCCTTGATCTGGCCCACTAGAGTAAAACATGTCACTTTGGGGAATATAATCCTTGGTAGAGGCAATAAAAACACCCCATCTTCATTGACACAACAAGCTCCCATTTACTCAAAATAATAAAAAAATAAAAGATAAAAACATTGAGTGAGTAATCAGAGAAAACACCTCATATTTCCATTTTGTTTCCTCTCTCCATTAAAAAGGCATCTTTCAAAAAAATCACGAGTCTTTAGAATTTTGTTCCAAAGCAAATATGTTGTTAGGCCTTGCCTATGTAGGTGGGCACAATCTACATGTTCATACCTACCATGGCTCGTTGATGTTTATGTGTAATAATGGAATATAAGATGCATTTTTAAAAAAATGTCAAGCTTATTCAGAGGAGAGATTAGTGAATCCAATCACATGTGAGTAATTTACACCAATTTGAAAACTTGTGCACAATTTAGGAAACCAATAGTTTTGGACTACATAAAGGTGAGTCTATATTCATGACGATCACTCAATCATAGATTGGGATGAGGATAAGACAATATCTAGTTGTTGTATAAATATCAAACAAACCCCAAGAAGCACGAGTTCGACCCAATATGATATACAAACAAGGAGTTAATAAAAGGAAATTATCGTGCTTTGTTCAAGTTCATTATTGGCTTCCAATTATCACTTAGCTTCAGACCTTCATCTATATTCAATGTATTGCTTCTCCTCTCGATTTATAGAGATTCTAATGATCTTATTTTATTTCCATGCTCTTCTTTATCAATTAACCTAGCCTTTTCAATGCATATATTATGAGAGGTGATGCATGAGAGTTCGGCCAGAGCTTACTTATATTTGTGAATGTGGATCATGTTAGCAAGATGCTCCTTGAGATGAGATTGCATTGAACAACTTGTTTCTCCAATTTATACCTTCCCACATGAACATGGGATTTCATAAACACCTTTTTGTTGATTAGGATCCAAGGAGTCTTTAGAGGAATCAATGAACCCCTAATGGTGTTTAGAGAGGAAATTTTTAAAGATCTTTGTGATTCGATTTGTAGTTCCCTTGATGTATGAAATATTAACTTTAGGTATGTCAAGATATTGATTCCTCCATTAATTATGTGCCTTGATGATTGATTTCTTAATCTGCCCTTCTTGGTATCCACTCTTTAAAAAAAATACCAACTAACTGAGCCTATTCTTTCTCTGGATGATTCACATTGGATATTCTCGATGCTTTGGTTGCAAGAGTATGAATAAGACCAATTTTTTTGCATTGGGTGGTGGTGGGAGTTGAAATGAAGGATCCATCAGTTTGGGTCTTCTTCCTATATACTTGATGCCCAAGCCTTCCATTCTCCCTCTTGATAAGTATCATGTACAAAAAGGGAAGTTTATCATCTTCTTCAACCTTAATAGTGAATTTTATGTGCTTTGAAACACTATTTAGATGGTTTAAGAATTCATCTAGATTAACCTTCCCATGTCTCCATTTCCTAAAAATCTCATCAACAAATCTCTTCCAAATGTCGGGGGTGTAAAGAAAAGAGTTTATGGTCATTCCTTCAAAGTGTTTCATATAAATGTTTGCCATCGCTAGTGACAGCAGGGATCCCATGGCCACATAATGAATATGCTCAACTTGTGGACATAAACTTCGTGACTATAATGATACTCAACAAGATCTAGAATGAAGAACTATAGTCAACCTGTTCAACATTAGTTTGGATGCCCTGTCCCCCCCAAAATAGAGAAAATTTAAATTTTGAAATGGTCCTTAAGATAATTCCAATAAAAAACTTGGTATGCAACATTGAGGATGCCATAAAGAATATCCCCACAAAAAGCACTAACATAACCAGAAAAGAGTGTGTGGTTTTGTTGAGGAGAGAAAAGCCTCCAAAAAGTAATTTGCCCAGAGATGAATTGAAGGCATTATTGAACTTGAGTAAGAATAAAGATATAAATATGTTGAAGGCAGAAAAGGGAAACACCATAGTGATAAATGAGGAAAATTACCACAAAAATGACTAAACATATGACATGCAACAACTATAGAATCATTGAAAAGGACCACTGCAATAAATTCATGAGAATGGTAGCACATGTAATCAAGGAATCCTCTCTGCATGATTATACGAAAAATATAGTTATGCCTAGAAATGCTATAATGTCGTGCATTTATGGATTACCTAAAATTCACAAGGTGGGAATCCATTTAAGACCTATTGTGAACACAATTGGATCACCAATCTATTTCTTGGTGAAGTTCCTAGATAAAAAGCTTCTTCCCCTAGCAGGAAACACATCGATGTTTGTAAAAAAATATTCCTCTTTTATTTATTTGGTTAAAAACCAAGAAGCGAATAATATTGATATTATGGTCAGCTTTAAAAGCATACCTCTACATACTAGGATTCAAGTTGATGATATCATTGATGTCATTAAAGAAATTACCGACTTTGAAAATGTGAAGTCGGTCAAGATTTGCCTTAAATACATACACGTAAACCCCATAATTTGGCATCCTAATTTTCAGGAATGTCAATAAACATTATTTCAAGATATTTTGATAGATAATAATAAAAAATGATTTTATAAGGTCATTCTTATTACTAACTATATACAATCTTTAACTTCATCTATATTGTGCAAGGCCCACTTGTGGTCCTGTAACAAACTAGGATTATCCAATTCAATAGAAGTTCCACTAAATAAGGACTTCCCATATTGAACAACCTCTTCCTCTTCATCATCCCAAGCCTCATTTATACTAAGCATGCTTCCAGTATATTACATACATTCAACATATCCAACACAAAAGTTATGGATTCCTCAACAATGTCATTTTTAGCACCCTTTGGGCCTATTCATGTTCTTCACGTAACTTTTGAAAACTTTCATGTTCCTAGAAAAATCACACACATAAGAATTGTAGCAAAATCAAAAGTAAGAACAAAGATTTGTTAGTGATGTACTAGATGCACATTATATGTTGAAATTTATGTGGATTTGTACACACAGTAATTTTCACTAACCTTTTAAACGGTACATCAATCGGTATGTGTTTGGGCCACAAAAACGTAGCTCTTGTACCAAGTGTATAGTTAAATATATCATTATATCAAAGAATGACATGGGGGGGATATATTTTGAGTACGCAAAATGTCTCCACGACATCATCTTGTAAGTTTTCAAGGTTTGTTGGATCCAACATTTTTTCACAAATTCGCCTCTAAATGAGCAAAGCCTACAAATGGTGTTTCACATTGCTTTTGGTATCACATGGCACATTGCTACTGGAAAGAGTTGTTGCATGAGAACATGGAAATCATGTGTTTTATGTTGGAACCTAAGGTCTTGATGGTTCATCACACCTATGGACATTTTGGATATAATTAGTCGTTAGACGACATGCAATTGGAGTCCTGACTTGGCGAGTTAGAGAAACGATTGAATAGCCAGTTGAACAAATGACTGAATGGTCGATAAGACCATGGTTGGTGCGACAACAACAACTAACTATAATTTGGGATGTTGTGGATTTTATGGAAACCATTAGAACCAACAACCACTATTTGTGGACCAACTCTTCCTCACTTTTAGGGAGTTTGTTAGATATAGATATTGTAATAGAATGAACCTATGGGTTGTTTTAGGTGTGTTGAATAATGATCAATATGTATTGTGATGTTTTGATCTTGAATGATTTGTGCTTAAGTGTTGTAATGGTGTCTTTAGACACCACCTTTCTTCTTGGAATATTGTTGCTTCTGTGTTTAATTTTCTATTCCATAGTTCAAGGTTATGAGGTTCCCCAACATGGTATCAAAGCTATTGGATTTGACCTAGCCCCATTGTTTACAAATTGTGTTATGTCATATCTAGGGTTGATCGACTCTAGGATGAATATTTGTTGACTGATACATCAAAAGGATGACTTCCAAGATAGAAACTATTGTTCTCAATAGACATAATTATGCAAACTGGGTGATAGACATGCCGACCTTCTTGAAGAGAAAGGACCGTGGTAGTCCATAAAGACTGGTATTACTGGTCTGACGGATTTCGATGCCAAGTTTACCATCGATATTACAAAGGATGAAGGTGTGGGTGTTACCAGGCCATACATTTTGATGGATATTTTCCTTCATACTAGTGGAATTGACTGTCCTCATGTCGTCTAGAATAAGATAAAGAATCTATTCAACAAGATAAATGAAGGAGGAGTTATGTAGATAGAGAAAGAGTTGATATCTCTAGAACCTCTTTTCGTTGATCAGACCGAGGACTATTTAGCTCGCATTAAGGAGCTATAGTTGAAATTAGGTGAATGTGGCAAGGATTTTTTTGAAAAAGGATGGACAACTCATTGAGTTAGTTCTAATGAATTTGAAGACACCATATGATGTTTTTTGTTCCTCCTTTCAGGTCAATTGGATGTCACATAAACAAGATGGTAAGGATTTTACCTTTGATACTTTCTGTGATTTGTTGATTAAGGACCAACAAAAGTTGCTCGAAGAAAGGAAGCTTAGTAGAAAACATCATCCTCACTTGATGAAAATCAAGGTCAAGCCAAATCTTAAAGAATGTGGCCGAAAGGATCACTGACTATAATGTATCGACCAACCTACAAAAGAGTCATCGTCGAAGAAGAAGAAGGATAGAAAGAAGAAGACCTATCAACATTGTGGAAAAGTAGCACGTGATGAGAAGAACTGTTGGAAGAAGATGAAGGATTGAGAAGAAAAGGTCAAGCACTTTGAGGATAATACATCGACTGGACAGTCAATTGATCAAAATCTTGAAAATTATACCTTCCCCATTAGTTCTTCCCAGTCATTACATGCTTGTACTTTCCAAACATAATGGATAGTTGACTCTTGATGTACTCGCCATATGGAAAATAATGATTCTCTATTCTCTTCATTAAGTGTAGCTTCTGAAGAGAAGATTTATTTTGTTGATGATTACACTCTCATAATCGCTAGAAGTGGAGATGTTGAATGTTAGCATGGTCGAATATCAAATGTCTATCATGTGCCTAGTTTGAGTGCAAACCTTTTGTCGGTTGCTCAATTGATGAAGACTAAGAAGACTACTAAGTTTTGGTCAGATCACTTTATCTGAAATATTTGAGATTTAGGGGAGGAGTTGTTGCTTAAGGGTATTTGGACCCTAAAGACAGACTTTATAAGTTCTATTATTCCTCTCCACCAAATGAACAATATACAACGACTGTGACGCCTATACCAACTGCACTCATTGCTCAGGTCGACGGCATAAGTCAAATTCGACATGAATGACTTGGACATCTAAAATTTTGAAGTTTGAAGATGATGGTAACTCACAACATTATGAACGATCTCCCAAATACCGTTCAATATGATGAAGCTTGTAGAGGATGTATTCTTGGAAAGCATGATCAAGCACCCTTTGATTAAGGGAAAGCATAAGGTGCATAGAACCAACTAGATATTATTCACATTTATCTTTGTTGCATGAACAAACCCTCCTTAACAAATGTAAAGTATATTTTGACCTTTATCGATGTTTTCTTTAGAATTACATGAGTATATTTATTGAATAATAAGAGTCAAGTATTTGAAAGATTCAAGGAATTTAGAGCACTAGATGAGAAACTGTGTGGTCGACCCATTAAATGTATGAGATCAGACAACGATCGTAATATGTGAGTCGAAAATTTGAACACATATCTTACAAAACAATATTTTTTTGTAGGGATTTGTCGTTCACACTCCTCAACAAAATGGTGTCATAGAGAGAAAGAATCAGACTTTGGTAGAAATGTCCAAGTGCGTACTGCAAACAAAATATATTCCGACAAATATTTGGGTATAAGTTATTTGTTGTTCAAACTATCTGCTGAATCTCATACCGACTAGAGCCATCATTGACATGACTCTAGTTAAGAAATGGAATGGTAGGAAACTCTCTGTTGGACACCTCAAAACCTTTGGATGTGTTGCTTGGATGCATATTAGTGACAACCGCAGAAATAAATTGGATGCAAAAATCTATGCTTGCATCATGATGGGATACTTTGATGCATCAAAATCCTATGGACTGTTTGATCATGTTAAATATTATATCATCTTAAATAGAAGTGCGAACTTGGATGAGAATCTTGTAGGCAATAAGTTGTTGAATTATTCAACTAGTTTATTGAACAATGACTTGTTCGACATTCTTGAAGAGTCTGGATCGACTGTACCTATCTATGGAGTTTCGAACAGACCGATGAATTATGATCCTGAGTTGAATGAAAATCAGTCTACTTTGATTGCTGAAGTGATTAGTCTGACTTATTCCTCGACCACAAGGAAATAATGTTGTGAAGTGTCGATGGGTCTATAAGAATAAGTTCACCTTCAATGGTGTTGTTGAATGCCACAAGCTTCATTTGGTTGCCAATGGATTCTCTCTAGAAGAAGGCATCGACTACATTGAAACCTTTTCCCTTGCTTCCAAAATGAACTCCATTCAATTGATTCTTTCCCTTGTTGCTCATTTTGGAAGGGAGCTCCATCAAATGGATGTCAAAAGTGCCTTTCTTCATGGATATTTGACTGAAGAAATCTGTTTGGAGCATCCACCTGGATTTGTGATATATTTTGGTCTTGTCTGTCGATTGAAGAAGTCATTATATGATTTGAAACAGACACCTGTGCTTGGTATGATGAGATTGATAGCTTCTTTATCAATTATGGCTTCAAACGTTGTGAATTTGATCACAGTATTTATGTATTACATGTTAATGGTGATATTTTATTGTGGCATTGTATGTTGATGATTTAGTCATAAATGGAAATAATGTCAATATGATTTTGGGTTTGAAGAAACAAGTTACCGATACTGTTGAAATTATTGAACTTGGTCTTTTGCATTTTTCTTGGCATTCAAATTTTGCAAATGGATGACGATATATTTCTGTCTCAATCTAAATATCCCTTGGATATTTTGAAACAATTTAAGATGGACGACTATAAGTCGCTTGCTACACCTTATTAGTCTGGAGTGAAGCTATCAAAAGACTATGACTCTCTACGAGTCGATGCCACTCTCTATAGACAGTTGGTCGGTATCCTGATTTAATTAAATCACAGTCAAATGGATCTCTCTTTTTCTATTAGCGTGGTTTCCCGGTTCATGCAGGATCCTCGAGAAAGTCAGTGGACAGCTAAAAAGAGAACTGTTTATTATCCTAAGGGTACTTATCAGTATGGTATTAAGTATTATCACAGTACAAAACCGCTTGTCGAGTTTATTGATTTTAAATAGGGTGATGAAATTGACGACTGTAAATCCACTTCTAGCTATGTGTTTTGACTAAGCTCTAGACCCTGGGTTTTGTCATGTAAGAAACGTATTATAGTCTCTCTTTTGACTACAAAAATCGAGTATCGTGGTGTTGTCAACGCAGGTATACTGGTACTTTAGATTCGTTAGCTTCTCGATGAGATTGGGTTTCCTATTCAATCCTCCACTTAATCAATATACCTCTTTAATTGATACTCCAATGGTATCCTCCATGTTGGACTTCAACTACTTTATTCACATGGTTAGGATTTGTACTTTTTATTGATTTGAATGAAGACCTTGGATTTTCAACCTATAAAACCTAAGTTGCACAAAATCGTGCCATACTCTGTGACACAACTCCAGTTATTGAATATCTATTATTATACTCATGTGGTTGCGATCCACTTTGTAAATCATGTGTGGACATTTATCCTGTATTATATGATGTATATGTATCTTGTAAAGGAGCTAGTGTTCCATATTATTGAACTTGGCATCCTCAGTGATGATATTGTAAAATGACCTCTATTTGTTTGTTTCAATACTTCATTGTAGCATGGATTCTTAGTCCTTTAAGCTTCTGATTGTAATGTATTTCGGTCATCCTTACCCTCTGACCTCATACATTAGGGGGCATTTGTTATACCTCTGATTGACACTTCTCCATCTGAGTGATGACACTCAATGTGTTGTCATAAAAAAATATAAAATGGATAGAAGGGCCTTAACATTAAGAGGTTTTGACCTAAATTACATGAACTTTACTCCAGCATCGACATTTTTTTGGTTATGAGTTTGAGCTATATACGCGACTTGCCTATTAAAAACCTGCGTATCATACATAATTTTCATACATGCAACCTGTGTATTTACCCTAAAAGTTGCATACACGAGTTCCTTTAAGGAAAATCTCATACCATATACAGGTTTCCCTCTTTCCACCTGCAGATTCAATTAAAAATCATTAAAAATAAAAGAAAAACTAATCAGAAGGTAGTTGGGGTCAATTTGGAAACTACCCCAACTCCCTTAACCAACGTAACCTCGTAATTCCTCCTCCCAATGGACAATAAATAGAGGAGAGGGGGACCTTTTGGAGACAAGGTTATGATGGAGGAACTCTTTTGGAGAAGAGAAGAAATAGGGCTCAGATCCATGTTTCAAGGAAGCCAGACCATACACACCTATGTACTTGTTTCAAGAATTTCATTAATAAAGAAAAGTTATTTCCTTCCATATCAATGTTATGCATGTTTCAATTATTAATGAACAATGATATTGATTGTTCTTTTGTTTTAAGTTTCAACCTTTATATATGTTCATGTCTCATATTTTATAATAGTTGAAAGTGCTTTGAGAAGGGTGTTTTATTTGTTGCAGGTATTGGAGCAGTGGAGCTAAGGAACATTTAGAAAGAAGACCAATTTAGGATCAACCTTTAGAATAAGGTATGCATCCTCTCTATATTTAAACTTTTGCTTTAATATATGCTTGCATAACCTCATAATTTATGTCTATAGAACCCCTAGTATGTTGGTGGACTTAACCCAACCATGGGATAAATTCCCTAACAACAAAACTAGCGACTCCACTGGGGAATCAATTTATCCTATGGTTGGGGTTAAGGCCACCAATATACTAGGGGTTCTACAAATAGACCCATGAGGTTCTGAAAAGATATATTAAAGCAAAATTTTAAAGATATATAGGATGTATATCTTATTATGAAGGTTGATCCTAGTTTGGTCTTCATTCCAAATGCTCCTTAGCTCCACTGCTCCAATACCCGCAACAAAGAAAACACCCCCCTCAAATCACTTTCAACTATTTTAAAATATGAGACATGAACATATATAAAGATTGAAACTTAAAATAAAAGCACAATCAATATCATTGCTCATTAATAATTTAAACATGCATAACATAGATATGGAATGAAATAGCTTTTCTTTATTAATAAAATTCTTCAAACAAATACATATACCTCTATCTGGTATTGCTTCCTTGAAACCTGGATCTGATCCTTCTTGCTTCTCTTCTCCAAAACAATTCCTCCAGGATAATCTTGTCTCCAAAATTCCCCCCTCTCCTCTATCCCATCTCCTCTTTTTATTGTCCATTGGGAGGAGTTACGAGGTTAGGGTGGTTAGGGGGTTGCCTCATGATTAGTTTGTTTGTTTGTTTTTTTAACGAATTTTAATGGAATATGTGAGTGGAAAGAAGGAAACCTGTGTATGGTATGCAATTTTTCGTGTATGCAACTTTTGGGGTAAATACACAGGTTGCATCTATGCAACTCACGTATGATACACATATTGTTAATAGGGAAGTCATGCATATAGCTCAAACTCAACCAAAAAAATGTTGATGCTGGAGTAAAGCTCATGTAATTTAGGTCAAAACCTCTTATAGTGTTAAGGCCCTTCTATGCATTTTGTCCTTTTTTGTGACGACACATTGAGTGTCTCACTCGAAAGGAGAAGTGCCAATTTGAGGTATAACACCATTCATTTTACACGGGACATAGGAAACGATCTATGTTTTTGACCATACATTGCAACCAATCGATATGTACTCTGAATGATGTTTCTACAAGTATGTGGTGCATAGATGAAATAAAGGATTTCAGATGTGGTCAACATCAAGTTCAACAAACAGAGGGATATTTCAAGGATGGTAGAGGGTTGAGATGGACCCTTTTACAAGGCATGCCAACAAATATAAATACACATTGTTCAGACTATCTACCACTTAGATATGTGGAAAATTCTATACTTATGTGAAAGAACGATCAAATTCCATTCATATACTATGATTTGGAAACTTGCAACATTACTCATCTTGCAGTTGATGAAAGATCAATGTTTGCAAATCATCATTTGCCTATCCCAACAAACAATCAATGCAACGACATTATCATGTATAAGAATTTCTTCACACCCACTTCAACCATGAATTCATTCAATGATCTTATCCCTTTACCTACAATATGGTTTCGGTTGTTGCAAGGATTTGGTATGTAATTCATTAGGAATTAATCATTGTAAGAATAAGTATGTTTTGGTATTAAATAAAGCATGGATTAAGCCCATGATTTTTTTTGGAATGGAATTCAATTTTCATTAACGATTGTTCGAATAAGTACATTTTGTTTTTTTAGATCATATCATTGTTTTCATTAGTTTTGATCTTAATTTGTTTTAAAAAGAGAAACATAAATTAGTATATATATCATGATTTATTGGCTACAACACAAATTTAATGCAAACAATATTTTACATCTTTTATATTGTACAAATAGTACATCTATGGTTTTCACATAATGAAACAAAATGACTAATTATGTTGATATTTATAGTAATATATCCTCTTATGTTTACTACACTAATAGAAATGATGCATATATATCTTGTATTGAACAATTATAAAATGGATAAAATATTTCACATACTTATGATTATGGTTACATTGTAAGCATTCATGTGTATGCTGCTCTGAAATGTTTCATTCACTCTATCATTTTATACATTTTGTATTTTAAGTATATTAAATTGAGGACATAGATCTGTGGACCAACACACAACTCACAAGATAGATCATACAAATTTACTCAGAAATTGAAGAATGAAACAGTGCAAAAATGGCTTGCAACTGTGAATGCTTTCATTAATCAAAAGTAATTAGATCATTAATTACAATGAAGTACAATGGCTAAATAGCCTCATGCAATTCGAATCCATGTGAGGAAATTTGAATTGGTTTGAATCTACTTGACTGTATGGTTAATTGACCTTGTCTAAATCATTATCGGAGTTCAAAATCCCAACTCAAGTGTCTAATTCAGTGTTAATTATTAGTTAACTAGTATAACTAACTGAGGTAGGTGAGTAAATGCGCCTCACCTACTTCCAGTCATGCAAAGCTAGTGCTAACTGAGTAGAACTGAATTTAACAGACTAGAACTAAATGTAAATGACTCATAACTGAGCTTGACTAGTCACCAACTGAACTCAATTAATGGAGGTTGGTGTCGGCACTCCCAGTGGCTCCTAATTTGTAGGGATTGATCTAGGAGGCTCCTAAACTTATGCATGCAAGTGAAATTAGTGGAAGTTGGCCTCAATTAGTGTTCCCCACACTTTAGTAACTGGTACATGTGCACCAATTAGGCCAAGTGGACCCAATGTTGCTAGTGACTAAATATAGACTGAAAGGACTCTTGATTTAGACATAATTGACCAAATTGGACAAGGAAGGATTATAATGCTAACACCCCCCCTGAATGCTAACTTAGACAATTTGTGGGCCCTAGTAACTAAGTCCATAGGTCACCCATTACAACAAGTAAAGTAACTTCTCATTACAAGGAGCTAGGGAAGAAATCACATGGGAAAAAATCCCCCCTCTAACGAAGCAGACAGAATCAGGATTCAAGTTTAAAAAACTTGAAAATATGTTGCTGCAACCTTCATCTATATGATGTAGCGAAGTAGCATGCATGATTTTCTGTGCACATGTATCATGGGGCCTGGCATGTAGACTTCTCCATCTTCTCCAAAAATGATGATGGAAGGAAGGAGGAATGTAACCTTTGCCTCTTTCTGGATGAAGAGCTGTATGATCCACTCTATTCTTCTGAAGGCAGTGTAACTGATCAGACCTTGCCATGTAGCATCTCACAGGGAGTTTGTTGCATCTCTCTGAAGGAGGTAAGAATGCATGATATAGCGTAAGGTTCTTTGTCTTATGTGTGTTAGATGGATTTCCAATCATCTTCCTAGCTTCCCGCTTGGGAGTAGGGACTGGATCCAAATATGAGTCACCCTAAATCTCAATCTCATATACTGATACAAGTAGTTTTGCAATACTAGTGGAAATTCCAAAATAAGTAGATGGAATGTTTTTACCTTCCCTTTCAAGTGGCAGCTGAGAGTGCACTGGTTCTGAAAATGGCATGAAGTGTCAGAACTCATATGCCTTGGAGGCATGATTTGCAGCACCCTTTGCTATGATGTTCCCAGTAGAGATATCTGTGATATCCACTGAGTTAGGACGAAATATCACTCGCTTTGGAGAGCCAATATGAGTCATCTGGTATACAGATAACATATTTGCAGCTAAGGAGGGCACATAAAGCAGATTTTTGAACTTTCCATGTTCAAGATTGATAGAACCCTTCCCTTTGGCTTGAATTTCACTGTTATTACCCATTTGAATACTAGGACCATCAAAAGACTATAAAGAAGAGAATGATTCTCTGGATGCAACCATATGATTGGAAGCTTCAGAATCAATGAGGAAGGCATGTGCTGTTGAACAACTAGCCTTCAGTGCATGGAATGTCTCTTCAAGTTTTTCAGTTTCTTCTCTATGGTCAACCTTCCTTGTGCTAGCAGGTACAATAATGTTATGTTTCTTCAGAAGACGAGCCATTTCATTAATTGTTCTTCTCATATAGGAGCTTTTTGGATGAAATCCCCTTCCATAGTAAGAACAAAGGGTCTTTCCTTTGCCATTCTTCTTGCTTTTATTTGAACCTAAAGGCTCATTTGACTGCTCTTTATCCACAGGAGACTCATCCTTTAGCTTCCCCTTACCATTCACAACCTTAGGTCCTCCATCTGGCATCAACCAGTGCTTGATATTTGGAAGATCGAATGATCCCCATTTGGATCAACTTGTCATGCTCATGGGTGAGAGATTCAATGAAGACATTAAGAGTGGGAATCCTCCAATTTGGAGTAGTGAGCTTCCTTGAATGAAAGGTTGATACAAAGACTGAGTAGTCTGCACCAATTTTTGAGAGGATGGCAAGGATGAGTTGATCATCCTCCTTCTCAGCCTTGCACAACTTCAACTAGAACACCAGGTGCTTGAATTTGGTGAAGAAGTCATTCAGTGTTTCGAAATTGGCTTGATGAAGAGCAATAAACTCATTCTCTAGTTTATAGATCCTTAGGTCATCCTGCTTATCAAACAAGGAAGCAATCTTAACCCAAACCTCCTTGGGAGTCTTTAATCTATTGATGTGGAAGAAAATATCTCTAGATATTGAGAGGCACAAGCATCCATATGCTTCATCAAGTCTATTCTAGTATTTTTCTTTGTCAACATAATGAACCAGCTTTGCCTCTGTCTCCATTGTGAGTTTGAAGAGTCTTTTGGAGCGAAGCTGCATCTCCATGTCCTATTTCCACTGCTGGTAGTTGAAAGGAGTGAGAAGCTCCATTGGAGGGGCCATTTTGAATGCAGTGAAGGATACCGAGCTGTTGTAGCAAATGCAGTGAAGGATACCGAGCTGTTGTAGCGAATGCAGTGAAGGATACCGAGCTGCTGTAGCGAATGCAGTGAAGGAGATTGATAAACATATAAATCACACAATCAAACAGCCAAAGTAGGGTAAAAAATCTGCACTTTTGGAATTTTCTTCACACCCAACATAGTTGATCAAGCTTGATCAAGATTTACTTGTGATATTAAGTGGTAAATTCCCCACTTCTGGTGCAGTACTGGAAGAAGCAATTTTGCTCAATTATTTTTTTTGATCCAAGTATGAATCTGTAGTTGGCTAAGTGGCTTGTCCTACCGAGGCTTTGATACCATATTAAATTGAGCACATAGATATGTGGACCAACACACAACTCACAAGATAGATCATACAATTTTACTCAAAAATTGAAGGATGAAACAATGCAAAAATGGCTTGCAACTGTGAATGCTTTCATTAATCAAAATTAATTAGATCATTAATTACAATGAAGTACAATGGCTAAATAGCCTCATGCAATTCAAATCCATGTGAGGATATTTGAACTGGTTTGACTCTACTTGACTGTATGGTTAACTTACCTTGTCTAAATCATTATCAGAGTTCAAAATCCCAACTCAAGTGTCTAATTCAATGTTAATTATCAGTTAACTAGTCTAACCGACTGAGGTAGGTGAGTAAATGCGCCTCACCTACTTGTAGTCATGCAAAACTAGCGCTAACTGAGTATAATTGAATGTATCAGACTAGAATTGAATGTAACTAACTCCTAACTGAGCTTTACTAGTCACCAACTGAACTCAACTAATGGAGGTTGGTGTCGGCACTCCCAGTGGATCCTAATTTGTAGGGATTGATCTAGGAGGCTCCTAAACTAATGCATGTAAGTGCAATTAGTGCCACTTGGCCTCAATTAGTGTTCGCCACACTTTAGTAACTAGTACATGTGCCCCAATTAGGCCAAGTTGACCCAATGGTGCTAGTGACTAAATATAGACTGAAAGGACTCCTGATTTAGACATAATTGACCAATTTGGACAAGTAAGGATTATAATCCTAACAAAGTAAAATTATTCCAATTCTAATAGGAATGACTCGTAGAATCAAGTAAACAATGTACTATTAACAAATGAAAAACAAAGCATTCAAAAAGAACTCACGATCAATACAGAAAATGTAGGTTTCAATAGAATTAGTTTTCTTGGAAGAACAAGAATATTTAGTAATTCATGCATAATCAACATTCATACCATGCTCAAGTCAAAACAACATAACATACAATCATGTAAATTAAAATAATTTTGTAAAGTAACTTGAATTAGTGTACAATGTTGTTCTAAGAACATCACATGCAATTCTCAACACATTAGTGCATTGCGACGTCTTGCGAGCATTATATGTCGCTATTTCAATCAAAAGGACAAATTTTAACTTTTAACAATCTATTATTTTGTCGATAATGCATCCATAACAGGAATGTTTTGTTACATATTGACATTGGTACTACCTATAGTTGTTTAACAATTGATCACACTCACTTTTACATAAATTAGATTAAATACGTATCTAATGTTTCTCATCACAATTAAATTTTTATACACAAATTTTCCTTTTCTACTAATTGAATACGAATAGAAGAAAAAAATGTGCTCGGAAAACATTTTTAAACAACGTAACTCTGACATTATAAATAGTCTATGGTTATGTTGTATTTTATTAATAAAAAAATGGTTATGTTGAATTTTCGATTACCTATGTAATTCTTGCAACAACCACATTAAATTTACACTTTTTTATTCTTGCAATTTAAAGTGTAAATTTCAACTTTCAGCAATCCACGCTTTCATCAACACTATATCCATAAGTGCAATCCTTTCTAATATATTGAAATTGCTACTATGTATACTTCTTTAACCATTTATCAGATTTATTTTTCATAACATCAAATTTATTTTAATTGTGTATCAAGCATTACCCATAAAAATGATATTATGAAACATCAAATTTATTTTAGTTGTGTATCAAGTATTACCCATAAAAATGATATTATGAAATATCAAATTTATTTTAATTGTGTATCAAGCATTACCCATAAAAATAATATATGTTTATTTCTACCGATCGAATGTGAATGGAACAACCAATAATGGTAAATAAACATTAGAAAACAATGTTACTCTCAACCTATATATGGATTTATCTTAAAATTAGAACTCATTAGGATGACTTGGCGTCATTCTTTATAACTATTACAATTCTATGGACAATTATTAACTTCTTACTAAATAGTTATAATATATATTTAAAAAAATATTATTTACTAGTAATGTTGCAATGTGACATTTTGAATGTTTTTTGGCTCAACTGTAACAATCCTTTACACTTATATCACAAAGACATTTATTATGATTAATGTTTTTAACAATTATGTTGCACAGGAACATTTGCAACGTTCTATTATATGTCATAATCCCCCATGGTAATGTCATCCTTCTTCAATATTCTCGAGTGATTCAAGGAATTGTCACATTATGAAACTATTTTAATTAAACTATAAACAAAATATTATTATCGAATTAAAAAAAACATTATCTTATAGTAGTAAAATTTTAATTAAAAATAAATTTATTTAATGGTTATATGTCAATGCAACATCCTCAAAGCTGGATATCGCACTATGACCACCTGCATGGTCATGTCACATTATTAGAATTATTGCGACAAATCTATTTATTATTTATATAGAATTCTGAAAAAATACAATAAGGAAGCTAACCATAAAGTATCGTAAGCATGAAAGGATGTACCAAACATAAGTAAACCCAACCATTGCAAATACTTATAATGAATCTCATAATGAAAAACAAGAAATTAAAGAACATAATAATAATCAAACATGATAGTCGAGAAATGTTGCAACTTAATATAAGCGTTCATGAATGTAGTGATGCAACACAATGCTTGATAGAAGTCATAATGGAATAAAACATTACAAACAAATCTAAACACAAGTATTAAAAAACCCTATAATGAGTCTCTTTGTGCAATAAAATAAAATTAAAGAAGATAACCATAATATAACATAGCCATGGATAAATGGTGCATTCCAACAAAATCACTGATAAACATTGTAATCAAACATCATAATCAAACATACGCATTAAAAAATGTTTTATAGTTTAATAAAACATTTGAGCAACATTGTAAAAAAATGAAATTGTATTGCAGGGTAATTTTTAGGGGCGAAATTTCGCCAATTGGCTAATTTTTTCGTCTTTTTTTTCAAAAAATAAATTCGTTATTTCGTCATTTTTTGTCTCTAATATCGCCTATATTTACATAAAATATTTTTTCATAATATTCACCAAAATTTACACATTTCAGTAGTAAATTGTATGTTCCATATTTAATATTCGCTTATATACATGTCTTTTCAACCCAACATAATTGCTTAGGATACTATACTTAAGTATAATCATTAGAATCCTTAAAAAATACCCTATTGTATTGTATTATAAATTAATTAAATATCTTATTAGTTACATAACAATTAAACAATAATATTTTTTAATAACTATGTTTTTATTATTGCATCTATCACATAATGTTAATTAGATACCATAGCCGACCATTATACAAATAATTAAAAAATATTAGAATCCACTAATTAACACATGCATATTAAAATCTAATAAAACCTTTCACGAACATTGCATATGTGAATCTCATTTTTTTTTCAATGTGGTTCACGCGCCAGCTTGACCGACGGGCTACATCCACGGAATAATTTCTGGCGGACCCACCTGAAGGGGCTTCACACCCGCGACCGCTGCGTGCCTAACCCCAAGAGAGTCAATGAGAATGGATCCCGTGACCTCACATGCTGGGAGGCCTAACTATGGTATATGAATCTCAATTGCATTATAAACTAATTAAATTTCGTATTAATAACATAACAATTAAACAACTATTTCACTATTACAGTATAATAAAATCCTTGGGATACGTATCTAATATTTATTAAAAATGGTAATGTTGCAATGCAACATTTTCAATCATGATTATAAAATCTAGAATCATGCATCGTTATATCACTTTATCATAATTATCATGACTAATTTGTTCAATATTTATGTAGAACTGGAACAAATTATGCTAAGCAATGAAACCATATTAAATCACAAACATGCAAGAACGTCACAATCCAATATAAGTAAACCCATATATTAAAAACCGTACATTAAATCTTGTAATCCAAGAAAAGGAATCAACAAACATAACCATAATACAACATACCCATGAACAAATCACACAATCCAACGTAACCCTAGCCCTAAATGAACATTGTAACCTAACATAACCCTTGACATATACCACAATGGAAGAAAACCGGTCCAAATACAACTAAATCCAACTAGTACAAAACACTTTAATGAACCTCAAAATGAAACAAAATCAACTAAGGAACATAACCATAATGAAACACGACCATGGAGCAATCTCATGACCTATCTTAATGTTTAATGAGTACCATAATCAAACATAACATCTCATAAACATCACAAAATGGCAAAACCATTACGAATACATAACTAAACGAAAGCCTTGCAAAACCCCATAACGACTCTCATAATGTGACAAAATCCATTAAATAACTTAAGCACAATACAACATAACCACGAGGGATTCTCATAATTCAACATAAGCCTCAGTAAAAGTTATAATCCAAGATGACACTTTAACAATTGCAATAAATTACATCAAGCATCATAGCCATATGGAATCATAAACATTCAACAACATCACAATCCAATGTAATCCCTCATGAACATTGCATCTCAACATAACCATTTATTAACATGACAATGCGACAAAACAACTAAGAAATGGAGAAACAATGTAATCGATCATAACCATTGATGAATGTTCCAATGAAATAACTAAACACAAGCCTTGCAAAACCTTATAATGAATCTCATAATTCGACAAAATCCATTAAAAAACATAACCATAATACAAGATAACCATGATGGAATGTCACAATCCATCATAAACGTTAATGAACACTGTAATCCAAGATAACACTTTATCAATTTCAAAAAAAAAAAGGAAAAAAATAATGTAGTAAACATAACTAAAGCCAATCGTTGCAAAAGCCTATAGTCAATCTCATTATCTAAGAAATGCAATTAATGAAGAGAACCATAATGCAACATGAGGATGGAAAAAGTCACAATCTAATATGAGCATTTGTAAGTGTCTTAAAGCAACATAACCCTTGATGAATGTCAGAATCCAACAAAAGCATTTCGAAAGAATCTCATAATCCAAGAAAAGCAATTAACATACATAATCATAATGCAACACAAGCATGGAAGAAAGTCGCAATCAAATATGAACCTTCATGAATGTCCTAACACAACATAATAGTTGATGGATGTTAGAATACAACAAAGCATTAAAAAAAAATGTAAAATCAACCATTACAAAACTGCACATTAAATCTTGTAATCCAATAAAACACATCAACTAACATAACCATAACACAACACACCCATCGAAATATTGCACAAACTAACATTACCCTAACCCTAGATGAACATCGTAACTTAACATAACCGTCAACATATATCACAATGGAACAAAACCAGTCCAAATATAACCAAACCTAGTCGCTACAAAACACTTTAACAAATTTCAAATCAAACAAAACCCAGTAAGGAACATATGCATAATGAAACATGACCATGGAGGAATCTCATGATCTTTCTCAACACTTAATGAATACCATAATCAAACATACTAATTCATAAACATCTCAAATTAACAAAAGCATTAAGAAAAATAACTAAACCCAACCCTTGCAAAGCCTTATAATCACTCTCATAATGTAATAAAATACATTAAATGAGATAACAATAATACAACATAACTACAAAGCATTGTTGCAATCCATCATAACTCTCAATGAACATTATAGTCCAAGAAAACCCTTCATCAATTTCACAATACAAAAGAAAAACATTAAAGAATGACGAAAACTAGTCGAAATATAACTAAACCTAGTCGTTGCAAAACATTTTAATATATCTCATAATGCATCAAAATCCAATAAGGAACATAACCATATTGAAACATCACCATTGAGCAATTTCACAATCCAACTTAACACTCAATCAATGACGTAATCCAATATAACACTACATAAACATTGCAATCTGACAAAACCATTAAGGAATGTATCAAATATAACAAAAAACTTGACAAACATTCCAAATATAAATGTGGGAATTTATGTCACAACAATGTGGTTCTCACAATCAAACATAACACTTAACAACGATTGAACTGTTACAATCTAATCAAACCTTCAATGGACATTCAAAGACGAATCTCAATGGAATAATAAATTAATTAAATAACCTATTGATTACATTATGTTCTATCTTGTAATGTAACAAAATACATCAAGGAACATAACCGTAATACAACATAACCATGGAGGACTAAAACAATCCAACATAATCCTTAATGAAGATTAACACCCAATATAACACTTGATGTATATCACAATGCAAAAAAAACTTTCAAATATGAGTAAACCCAACCCTTCCGCAACGTTATAATCAATCCTATAATGCGACAAAACCCACTAAGGAGCATAAGCATAGTGCACCATGACAATATAGAAATGTTGTGATCCAACTTAGCACTTGATCGATGTCAAAATCCAATAAACATCACTATGCGATGAAACGATTACATAACGAAAGGATTTCGAAACATTCCAAATAACAAACTAAAAACTTATGCAACAAAACTAAACCATCACTCCAATGCAACATATCATTTAGTAATTGTTACACTATTACAATCTAATAAAATATTTCAAGAACGTTGCACATATGTAACTCATACAATTATAAATTAATTAAATCTGATTTAATTAATTTTATATAATAGTATTCAAAATAAAATAACAGTTAAACAATAACAATATAGATTATTTAATATATCTACTACACTATTTGTTATTTAATATATCTATGTAAAAATCACTCTCAACAATTTCACTCTATCATAATAAAATAAAATAAACAATAGTACTTTCAATAAACTAATTTCTTTAATATGTTTATCTAAAAATCAATTATACAATAATTACGACAAAAAAATTATAGAATAATTCAATTACATTTAATTCATTAGATTTAATGTCCATATCTATCATCTTCCTTTAAACGAAATGGTGACATAATATTAGAATTGTTTAACATTGTTTTTTAATAAATTATTAAATTAATTTTCACATATTGACAAACATTCCAAATATAAATGTGGGAATTTATGCTGCAATAATGTGGTTCTTGCAATCAAACATAACGCTTAGCAACTGTTGGACTATTACAATCTTTTTTTTCACAAAAACAGATATCTTTTTTTTTATTGATAAATTTTTTTTGATGGGCCTTAACCTCGTTACATCTGTTAAAAAATATACAATTCCTTTTCTCCAAGGATTCTCATTTCAGAATTATGGAATATGATGCATCCTGCTAGGTTTGTCATTTAAGCTAAGCATTCCTTGAGGAAGAAGACAACACTGATTTGCTTTGAAATCTGTCAGCTTATTCAATTCACGAAGAATGTGAAAAGAGGAGATCAAGACACAACCTATCAAAATAAAATGTAGCCTTTGCATAGTCACGTTCAAGCTGAGATTGTTGAACTTAGTGGTAGAGTTTAAAGCTTTTGTTATGATTTCTGAATCGCCGAAAATTTGAAGGTTGTTATTTCCAACTTCTTTGGTGAGTTGACAAGCTTTTAGAAGAACAAATAATTCTGCTTGACTATTAGAAAGATGCCCTAGTGCCGAACTGAGACTGCTTTGTATCCCTCCTCCCAGATAGAAAATCAAACCACCTGCTCCAACATTCCCCATGTTTCCTTTTGACACACCATCAAAGAAGATTGAGACTTTATTTTTCCTTTGCCACCAGTTTGAAAAATATTTTTCCGAAGGTCTTACCTGCCAAAAAGGTTTAATAACATGCCTTCCAATGCCCATCTGAATTTTGTCCACCTGTAACATTCCAAGCCACTTGTGCTCAACTTTGAATTTAGTAACATCAATTTGATTATTTCCAACAACTTCCAATAGTAGAGCCTTTGCTTTTATTGCTACAAGTTCTGGTTTCGTATCTTTGCTATTGAAGATAACGTCATTTCTTTCTAACCAAATTTTTCACCACAAGAATTTTGGAATGGCTTGCAAAATTTTTCTCCATTCATGACTTGATGAAGGAATTCTTGGATACCTGGATTGCCAGTTTGCAAAAATGCTGACAGGTTTAGAATTAGAAGGAACTGAGGCCGACAACCCACTCAAGAGGTGTGCCCAATCTTTCTGAGCAAACTCACAACCAACAAAAACGTGCTCTGAATATTCTTAAGCTTGTTTACAAAAACAACACCTGAATGGTCCATAAAATCCTCTTTTTATCAAATTTTCACCTGTCAAGACTTTCTGGTGCATGAGAGTCCAGATAAAAAATTAACTTTAGGAATGTTGGGAGATTACCATACTGATTTCCGGAAAGAGACGTTGTGAACATAACTCGTTTTGGGTTGGAAGGACTTATATCCGCGAGCAGCCGTGTATATTCCAGACGGACCCCAGCCCCACACGTCCTTGCTAGTGGAATGGATCGGAGCTAAACCAGATAGAGTAACCAACAAAAAATTGATTTGAACAATGAGCAGAGGATGTCCACAATCTGGCAGTGTTGGGAATGCCCACGTTGACCAATTTTCAGTGTTGTCCCAAGAAGATATATCAAAGAGTTGAAGAAAGCCTTTGTTAACCAGCCAAGCCTTGATCTCTGCAAATGTTAAATCAGAATTTAATGGTGCATTGCCTTTTATTTTGTCATCCCACAAAAATGTTTTCTTTCCATTTTCGAGAATGTGATAAATATGCTGAGAAAAAAGATCTAGTCCTCTTCTGCATAAATTCCAAGTAATAGTGCCTTTAGGAATATTTATGACCTGTAAATTCCTTAGAGTTCCTCCAATGAGGTATTTTTTCCAGAAAATTTGACTGATCGGGTGCTTTTTGTTAGAGAAGAGCTGCCACAATAGATTACCTCCCATAGCATGATTAGACAAATCCGGGTCTCTGATTTGCAATCCACCATCTATAACAGGTCTTTTGACAATGTCCCAATTAACCAAATGCATTCGGCTCTGATTTCCTTTACCACCTCTCTAAAGGAAATCTTTGATAAGCTTGGATAATTGATCCATAATCAATTTTGGATCCAGAAGGAGAGAGGATTGATAAAGAGGGAGAGCTGAGAGAATTGACTTGATCAAAATAAGCTTCCCAGCCTTCATGAGCCAAAGACCTCCCCATGAGGAAATCTTTGCTTGTAACTTGCTAATAATATCCAGCCAAAGAGAAGGGTTGTTTTTTCCCAGGGTTAGAGGAAGACCCAAATACTTTACCTTATCCCAAGAGTCAAAACCATCAAAACCTAAAATTTGAGAAATATTTACCATTGATGAGGGATCTATGTTATATCCATACACAACACTCTTCTGGTTGTTGATAAGAGCCCTTGAAGTGATACATAAGTGCTACATAATTTCTTTGAAGATTCTTTCCAACCTCAGCGAAGCCCCTCCCAAAAGCAGGTATCATTCGCAAAAAGAGCATGGTTGATAAATTATACTCCACTTGATGACTTGATGCCCAGAATAATCCCATCATTTTTTCCTGCAGTTAGTTTTCTACTCAAAGTATCAGCCATTAGAATATATAAAAATGGCAAGAGCAAGTAGCCCTGTCGAAGGCCCCCAGATGCTTGAAATAAATTTGTTGGTCTGCCATTTACTAATGGTGCTATCCAAGGTTTGTCAGTACAAGTTTTAATTAGATTTATAAAATCAGAACTGAAACCAAATGAACTAAGGACTTTGTAAAGAAAGGATAGCTTTACCTTGTCAAAATAATTTTCCATGTCAAGTTTTATTAACATGCCCTTCTCCTTTTCGTGGAAATTGGAGTGCATGGCTTCCTGAACTTGGATCACGTTGTCCATAATGTGTCGCCCTTTTACAAATCCACCTTGAAGAGGTGAGATCAGCTTCCCAAGCAGAGGTTTTAGCATGTTAGCTAAGAGCTTAGATAAGATTTTATAAGATGCATTACATAGTGATATAGGTATGAATCGATCAAAAGTGATTGGTTTAACTTCTTTAGGAATTAAAGCTAGGAAGGTGGAGTTGGTACATCCAACAACTTTAGCTTTTAACTGAAAAGCTTTGATCATCCTGAGAAGATCCTTTCTGATAAATAACTAGCAAACTCTATAAAAATGAAAGGGGAATCCGTTAGGACCTAGGGCTTTATCTGGTTCCATAGACCATATAACATCTATGATCTCTTCCTCTGTAAAGGGCTTCATTAACTCACCATTTTCCTCTACACTCACCAAACTAGGGATGTTGGAAAGAAATTCAAAACTTAATTTTGAATCAATAGAACCATCCTCTCTATACAAATTCTGAAAGTGAGCTTCAACAACTAGTTTAATTTGAGAAATGCCTTTACAAGATGCACCAGTCAAAGAGGATATTTTTGATATATGGTTATGGGAGAGTCTGGCTCTATACTGCTTATGAAAAAAATAGGTATTCTGATCTCTCAAATTCAACCATAAACTTTGAGACTTCAATGTCCAAAATTCTTCTTCCTGCCGAAACAATTGAAAAGAGTTAAACTGGGATTTTTGTTCCTTTTCCAACATGGCAGACGTGATATTTGTTACTTCCATTTCCAGTTTAATTTCCTCAAGCTTTTCCAAGGCCTCTTTTCTATCGTTGGTTGGATTTTTAGGAGAATGATTTACCCAATCCTTCAACGCAGCTTTGGTGTTTTTTAATTTCCTCTCCCAAACAAAGTTTGGTGACCCAGTGACTGGTATACTCTACGACTTAGTTATAATGGGAAAAAAACCATCTTTGTCAATCCACCAAGGATTGAATCGAAAGGGAATGGGGCCAAGGTCTTCTTCATCCTCAAAATACAGCAAAATTGGTTTATGGTCTGACCTGAGTTTGGGAAAATAACAGGAGGAGATATTTTTTTTTTCATTAAACAAGAACTCTGTACTAGAAATCGATCCAATCTAGCTGATATATTGGTTGCTCCTATACAATTATTAGACCATGTGTAACAACCTCCTTTTGGTTTAAAATCAATCAAATCCCAAATTAAGATGAGGTTCTTCATCGTTTTATGCATGGGATCTCTCCCACATAATCCACTTTTTCTCTCTTTTGGATCCAATGTAATATTTAAATAACCAACTACAATTAAATTTGAAAGAGCGTTTGCAACAAGGAAGTTTTCCAGAGAATTCCAACATTCTTTTTTTCTCTTGAAAATTGACAGGGACGTAAAGATTAAAAATATTAAAGGATATCTTACTTTGAGAATGCCGGAGCTTAGTAAATATCCAATGCTATGTTTTAAATGATTTTTCCAATGAGAAGAGTTCTTCTGTCCACAGGGTTGCAATTCCACTGGATGAGCCCTGTGCACTCACAACCATCCCTGCATCCTTTTTCCAATTCTTTTTGCTTAAGGAAAGGATACTGGCCTCCTCTATTTTTTCTCTTGGAGTAGAAGAATATCGGGAGAAGCCATTCTTAATAGGTCTTTAACACCTTCAACTTTCAAAGAATTTCCCAACCCCCTGCAATTCCAAGAGACAATATTCATTATTTGTTAGTGACAGAAGGAGGAGGGCCTCGTTTAGAAGGTCTATCCCAAGTATTCCAGGAAATTGACATCTAGATTGTAGCTTGACTTCCTTGCATCTTCAGGCGTTCGACTTCTCCTCCCGAACCTTCTTGAGAGATTTGCGCCCTTTTTTTGAAGTCTTCTCTAAAGAATCTTCTTCAGAAGAGCCATAAGTATCCATAGGTTTCTTTTTTCCCATTTCTGCATAAGTGGGAGATTGTCTATTAGCAGGAGAACCAAGATTTGGCTCAGCTGATTCTTTATTTTCTTTTTGTATCTAATTTTGAGATTGTGGAACTTATCCCTCTTCAAGAACTGAAGGCACTTGTTCTTTTGGATTGCTCAACACAAAAAAATTGTTTTGTGTTGTTAGTTCCCTCATAGATGCTCAAATTTCATTCTGTTTTTTATTAGAGGTATTACTACCCACCCCCAATTCTCCTCTTTTTCCCTTTGATTTTTTTCCTTGCTTTGCTGTACTTATTTTTTGAACTTGTGTCCATTGGTCTCCCTTCTCTTTGGCAGCTTCTTCCTCTGCTTTTTTCTTGCATGATCTAGCAAAGTTCCCATACCTATGACAATGTCTGCACTTAAAGGGAAATTGCTCGTAATCAAGCTTTGCACATGTGACCAATCTGCTACTGTTAATTTAATGGCTTTAAGAAGCCCTTCCTCCAAATCTACTTCAACACATATTCGGGCACAAGTATATGGATCTCTTCTTTCAGCCCTATCGATATACTTCCCCAAAGTATTTCCTATAGCTTCTAGTGACTTCGAGTTCCAACAACAAAGAGGACGATGCGGCAGCCTAACCCATACATGAACAACATAAGGAACATCTTGATTCAGATCAAAGTCTGTATTAGAATTTGAATGCCATTTGGATATTTAAGTAGATAGTTCTAATAATGTTTGTAGCAAATGGAGAATGAAGATACAAAATGAACAAAACAAACTACACAGGAAACAAACAAGTATTGTTTAGGAATTTATAGTATCATTCACAATAATAAAATTCGGTGTTACAATAGTTTACACAGGAAAAGAATTCGAAGGCATTGGGGATGGATTCGAATATATCCATTAGATGTGACTGTATCTAATTGATCATCTAACTCATGGTGTCTCAATCAATATCAGAGTCCAATAAATCAACTCCCAGATGTCCAACAACTCAATCAATCAGTGATATATAGTTAACTCAGTGCAACTGAGTGTGGTAGGTGGGAAAAGGCGCCTACTCCACATGTAGCCATGCATTATCCATGCAAGGCTTGCACTAGCTAACTGATTGTGAACTAACTAAAAGTAACTGGGGGCTAACTAAGACTGACTAGTAGTAACTCCAACTAACTGATGTAGGTTGGTACCGGAACTCCCAATGGCTCATAAAATGTAGCGATTGGTCTAGGAGGCGCCCAAACTGATGCATGCACATGCAGTAAGTGGAAGTTAACCTCTAGTAGTGTTCCCCACACTCTAGTGACTAGTACATGTGGCCCCATTAGGCCAAGTGGACCCAAATAATTAATTAAGGTTCCTAAGTTAGTCTAAATTAATCTAATAGACATTTGACCAATGGAGGATTAATAATCCTAACACCCCCCTGAATCCTAACTTGGACAAGAATGGGCCCTGATAACAAGGCCATAAGTCACCCAAATACAATCTAAAAGATAGTAAAAAAATGTTGCTTAATACAACCGAGGAAACAAGGAAAACCTCATGGGAACCCCCCCCCCCACCTCAAAATAAGTAGAAATACAAATTTTGAAAAAACTTGTGAAATTTTTTGCTGCTACTATGCAGCAACAATATATTGGTTCTTTTGTGTAGGTGAACCCATGAATCCAAAAAAAGTGCTTATGTCTGGAGGAATCTTCCTCTTTGGAAGAAGAACAATGTACTCAATTGAATAAAAAATATAAACAACTGCACAGTGAAAACTGGACCCATGTAGAGCAATTGAAATCAACTTATGAGAGAGTAAAAGTTATTGAGAATTCAAACCGTGTGAGGAACACCCAAGAACCTGATATATGTCAGCCTTGAACATCAAACCATGAGTGGAAAAATCAGCCCCAGGTGTTAGGAGCAAGTGTCAATGTCTCCAACTTTACTAGTTTTGTGAGGGAATGAGCATGTGATCAAATGGACAGGTGGAGAAGCCCTGGGACTATGGAGAGCGAATGCTTGAGATACATAATCTGATATAGCTTCAACAAGAACCAATAATTCACAAAATCTAATATCAACAACCTCATAAGAGAGAACTAACATCGAATCCTCAAGAACAAAATTGAAGGAGACTTGCGGTGCTTGATTTATCACACCAAAATTGATGAAACCAGTTACAAGAAATACTGAAAGATCTTGAATCTTAAAAAATGAATCACATATTATCAGATCAAAAAATAAATCAGATCCAAATAGATCCATATCAGATCCAAAACTTTTCTCCACTGAGATGTAGATGCACATTTTTCTCGTTCTTCAAAATTTTGTTTTTTGGTGCATGCGATCCTGTAGGAATTTACTGAAAGCTCTAGATTAATGAGAGTGAATGGATCACTCTTATAATATGACATTATTTCGAGAACAACATCATTACTTATATGCACACCAACAACATCATTATAAATAGAGAAATCAAATTCCTCTACCTTTTCTGAAACAGTCACCGATAAACTATGCACAAAATTTAAGGAATTATTGGAGAATTTTTGCAAAGAATAGAAGGAGTGTTTTTCTTCAAAAACAAAGATTTGAATGTCTTCTTTTGGATCAGCTATGTGAGGAGATGAGATATCAGAGATCTCATACACTTCTGGAGCAACAAGAGAAGGAGTCACTTCAAGGAGACTTTCTTCCATCCGAATTGATTGTAGGGAAAAATTTGCTTCTTCTTCATCTTCAACAATTTGCTTTTTTGTAGGAGAGGGAATGAAATCATCATGCTGGATTTTATCTGAACCTATCTCAACATATGGGATTTTAGATTCATCTCCCATGTGAATGTTAGGTCCCTTTGACAGTGAGAGGGTAGAGAAGGATTCTTTGGAAGCAACCATGTGATTGGAAGCTTCAGAATCAATTTTGTATGCTGTAGATTGAGTAAGGCTTGCTGTCAAAGCATGGCACCTTTCATCATCTTCTTTCTATGGTTATTCATCATGATTCTTTGCTCTTGGAGGAGCAATGTTATGCTGCTTGAGAAGAGCTGATATTTCATCAAGTTGATTCCTCATACAATGATCTTCAAGATGGTACCCCTTTTCACAATAGGGACACAACTTCTTTTCAAACTTCTTTTTCTTAGAGCCAGAGGCCCCTTCGGAAGTTTGTTGATTATGTTTAGGATTCGAATCAGTTGCTTTTGGCTCCTTCTTCTTTGATTTCCCCTTTGATTGTGCTTTGGAAGAGTCGGTAACTAGGAGAGCTTGATCTTTGGAGGTCTTGATGACTCCCATTCAAATCAACTTGTCTTGCTCCTTGATTAAGGACTCAGAAAAATAATCTAATGAAGGAAGTTTCCAATCAGGAAAGCTTTCCCTCTTGGAATGAAATATGGAAACAAATACAGAATAATCAGGGCCTAGTTTGCTGAGTATGGAAAGAACATTATGCTCGTCCTTTCGTTCTATTCCGCATTATCTGCATTAAAGTGCAAGAGACTTGAATTTAATAAAGAATTTCTCAATAGTCTCGAAACTGGTGGGATGTAAAGATACCAACTCATTCTCCAGAATGTGTCCCCGATGCTCATCTTGTTTGTTAAACAAGCTATAAATCTTCTCCCATGATTCTCTGGGAGTCCTCAAGCCTTCTAGGTGGAAGAGGAGATCTCTGCATATATAAGTAGATAAGTACTCGAATGCTTCATCACAACGATTCATAAACTTGTTCCTTTCAACTCAATGATGAGGCTTAGGCTCCCATCCATGTATGATCCTGTGCTAGCCATGATTGCGCAAGGCCAGCTACATATCAATCCTCCAATCAAGATAATTGGAAGTTGTGAGGATCCGTGGTTTAGGAGTTTGAGAAATCATAATTGCTCCAGCTGAAAGACTGCAAAAAAATCACACAAGCTATGTAGCATCTGCCAATTTCACTGCAATAACACACTAAAACATATGAAATGTTAGAATCATTCTTTTCCTCTCGACATGAACATGTTTTCAGGGTCCCTCACGCCCTCTTCGCTGCTCTAAATAAATTCAGAGCTAGCAAATCATCATAGGGGACTTCTGTGGAATCCCAGCTGCTTCTGATGTTTGATGGGGAAAAACAAGCATGAAACCTGCCTGAGAAGGCTCTGATATTGTATTAGAATTTGAATGCCATTTAGATCTTCAAGCAGATAGTTCTAATAATGTTTGCAACAAATGGAGAATGAAGATACAAACTGAACAAAACAAACCACACAGGAAACAAACAAGTATTGCTTAGGATTTTATAGTATCATTCACAATAATAAAATCCAGTGTTACAATAGTTTACATAGGAAAAGAATTCGAATGCATTAGGGATGGATTTGAATCTATCCATTGGATGTGTTTGTATCTAACTGACCATCTAACTCATGGTGTCTCAATCAATATCGGAGTCCAATAAATCAACTCCCATATGTCCAACAACTCAATCAATCAGTGATATCTAGTTAACTCAATGCAACTAAGTGTGGTAGGTGGGAAAAGGCACCTACTCCACATGCAAGGCATGCACGAGCTAACTGATTGTGAACTAACTAAAAGTAATCGGGGGCTAACTAAGACTGACTAGTACTAACTCCAACTAACTGAAGTAGGTTGGTGTCGGGATTTCGAGTGGCTCCTAAAACTTTAGGGATTGGTCTAGGAGGAACCCAAACTGATGCCTACACATGCAAAAAGTGGCAGTTAACCTCTAGTAGTGTTCCCCACACTCTAGTGACTGGTACATGTGGAACCAATTGTACTAGTGGATCCAAATAATTAATTAAGGTTCCTAAGTTAGGCTAAATTAATCTAATAGACATTTGACCAAGGGAGGATTAATAATCCTAACAGTTTGGAGTCCATTTGTTTAGGTAAATCCCTTGAGTGCTCATGAAGTATGGCCAGTTTCTGAAAATTAAATCTCTATCTTCTGAATTTTCAAAGAGAAATACATAGTATCCTTTACCTATCAAATTGCTGCGAATGCCTTATGAAATAAGGGGATTCTAGTTTCTTTGAACCCACCCATCGATTGCGTTGGGAGATGGCCAAAGACCAGTAAACTGGCCAATAAGACCTCGATTTGCAATATTCATGGATGTTCGACAGGTTTGTTCAGCAGGAAGATCCACTGGAGGAATGTTGTCTAATTTCTTGACAAATGTTTGCTGAATTTGACCGAGCTTCCTCTTGCTGCTTGATGCTACTAGTCTCCTGAAAACGGTGAGTTCAGGGGAGGGGAGGACCCCCTCCATCTGCCATGGTAGAAACTCCTAGAGTACTGAAGAACTGAAACCCTAACAAAAATGAACAACAATTTTCTCAAGAAGGGATGAGCCACCCAGATCTCACAGAGCACGCATCTCACGTAGAGAACCAAAGAGCCAGGTCGATCCAGTCCACGCAAAACTTGCAATCAACGATAACAGAAGAAAATCTTCTTGGAGCAAGACACCTTTTCAAAATTTGGGAAGGTGACCAAATTGAACTGTTACAATCTAATCCAACCTTCTACGAACATTATAGAGATAGATCTCAATGGAATAATAAATTAATTAAATAACCTATTGATTACATTACGTTCAATCTTGTAATGCAACAAAACACACTAATGAACATAACCATAATACAACCTAACCATGGAGGAATAACACAATCCAACATACTCCTTGATGAACATTGCCACCCAATATTACCCTTGATGTATGCCACAATGGAACAAAAAACTTCCAAATATAACAAAACCCAACCCTTCCGCAACGTTATAATCAATCATATATGTGACAAAGCCCACTAAGGAACATGAGCATAGTGTAACATGATGATGGAGGAATGCCGTGATTCAACTTAGCACTTGATCGATGTCATCATCCAATATAGTGAATGATAAATGTCACTATGCAACAAAAAGATTACATAACAAAATGCTTTAGGAACATTCTAAATAACAAACTAAAAACTTATTCAACAAAAATGAGCCAACACTACAATGCAACATAGTCTTTAGTAATTGTTAAACTATTACAATCTAATAAAATATTTAAGAACATTGGACATATATATCTCAATAGTATTATGAATTAATTAAATAGATTTAATTAAATTGTTTAATAAAATAACAGTTAAACAATAACAATTTAATTTATTTAATATATCTAAAACACTTTGTTATTTAATATTTTTATGTAAAAATCATTCTCAACAATTTCATTCTATCTTAACAAAAAAAATTAAACAATAATATTATTAGTAAACTAATTTATTTAATATTTCTACTTAAAAATAGTCTATGCAAACAAAAAATTATACAATAACTCAATTATTTAATTCATTAGATTTAATGTTCATATCTATCGTCTTTATTTTCACCTAATAGTAAGATATTATTAGAATTTTTTAACATTGTTTTTTAATTAATTATTGATGTTGTTGTCGGAGAAACCACAGTATCGAAATGAACAAGTCGACGTTTCAGATTCATATCAGGATCCATCATTAGGACAATGTCGAAGGTGGAGAGAGTGAGAATCATCGATAAATACTGAAACCGGGTAGAGAAAGTCTAAGGTCGGCCTCGAAGACTAGGGTTTGCTAGGTTAAAAAATTTTAATTTTATTTTAATATCAAAGTGTGCGGAAAAGTTATTCTTTAAACCTATTTTTTGGAAAAAGAAAAAGTTTAAAAAATTTTATACAATGGCTACATTAATACACTATTAAAAGATTTAATAATTAATTATTTTAAAAAGTTAATAAAATTTTATTTTAATGCCTATTAATGTGTCTAGACTTAAGGAAACAATTTTTATTTCATTTTAAATGCGTGTTAATGGGAAATTTTTATTTAATTTAATTTAATTTTAATTTTTAATTATAATCTTATTTTTTTATATTTAAATTTTAACTTATAATAAAACATACCCTAAGTTTCTTATAATTTATATTATTATTAATAACAAATTTTATTTTAATTAATTGTTAAATTAATTTTCACATAATAAATAAAATTACATTACTTTTATTTTATTATTATTTTATAATGAAATAATATTATATCTATTTAATAATTATATTAGGATAAATAATTATTAGATTAAACAATATTATATTTATTTAATAATTATATTATGATAAATAATTATTAAATTAAAAAAAATAGATAATATTTTATTTAATTAAATTAATAATATTTTTTTATTAATTTAAACATAATAAATTAATTAAACAATATATTTCTATACTATATCCCATGCAATTATTAAGTCATTGATGAATTAATTATAAGATTAATTATTTCATAAAGTAAAATAGCTTTATTATGATTGTTTCACTAAATCATTATTGTTCAATTAAGTATCATATTATTATATTATAATTGTTTAAATGATATTATTTCTTCTATTAATAAATATAGATATGTCTATAAATTTAAATTAGGCACATACTTTTTATATTAATTATTATTTTTTCTATAATATGTATCAAATTTAAGTCTATCTATTTATTTAAATATATTAATAAAATTAAAGTGATTGTTAATTTAATAAGTATATCAATCCCTAATGAATTGCATAAAAAACACATGCTTAGATGTGTATTGAGCTTTTCATTTGGACATTATATCATCTTTTTACATTGTATCAAACTATATGCTTAAATTTTTTAAAAATGTAACGAGCTTTTCTATCTTTAAAGAAAGTATTAAATTGTTATTTGGCACTTATATCATTCATTTAAAAGGTATCCAATTATATGTATATATCAAAGCTATTTTAAAAAAGCATTAAGTTGTTATTTTGGCAGTTATATCATTCATTTAAAAAGTATCCAATTATATGTATATATCAAAGCTATCAAATTATATATATAGATCTTTGAACAAATTATATGTATAGATCTTTTTTTAACAATGTATTTAGTTTTTTTTTTAATAATTAAAAGGTTTTATTGTATTATTATTTTTTTAACAAAATTATTTTTATTTATTTATATTGTTTAGATTACAATTATTTATGCAAAATAAGTGCAAATAATTTATGGATAACACTTAACTTGTGATTTATGAGTGTTTAAGACCACAAATTAAATATTGACTAGTATATAAATCTTTTACTTATAGTTTTATAAATTATTCATTACCATATAACTTCAACATTTTTTTTAAATTTATATATTTTTTTAACCATGAGAACAACAACCTCCCAAGAGTACATCTGACAGCCTCCAAGCCAGATATACCAATAATTTGTGACTTAGCAAGGGCCGAGACTTCCCAAAGCCCATCGAGGTAAGCCTAGCTTCTATCCCACTAAGGCTTACCCTTCATATTCTTAACCATTAAACCTACTCAAATGCTTCTTTTTTAAAATTTATATTAACAACAACATCTTATATACATTAAAACAAAAATCATAAAATCAATGCAGCTTAACAAATCTTATTATCTCTGCAATTCTAGATTGAGGTCCACTTGAAATATAGCTAGCAGCGAAATAGCCCTACATGTTGAAGAATGGCTTCCTTGAAGACATTTTATGCCAGTACAAAATGATGTGAGGACTGGCTTTTTCAAAAACACATTCGAAGTCAGCTCACAATGTTGTAATTTAGATAACCTGCATTTAAAAAAATAAAAATAAAGCCAGTTCAGAATGTTTTAATTTGGACAACCTGCATTTAAAAAAATAAAAATAAAGGTTTATTGCATGCTACGTGAGCCCTTCTCAACTTGCCTTGCACCGTGGCCTGTATATTGATGTTTTATTTATTTTTATATTCTTGTAACAGAAAATTGATGTTTTATATATTTTAAAAATATTTTTTCACACTAATATAAAGTCAATCAGGTTTGACTCGTTAATTGGAGTACTCTAAGCAGACTTTACCATTCACTGTTAGCATATGAGGCCTGGCCAGCCGACAGTGAGAAACTGCTCCCTTCCATATGAACATTATTACATTTACAAATGTTGCTGAAAGCTTTTAACTGAAACGGTACAGTAGTGAGTACAGAACTAAAAGGGGAAATAGCATGATCCAGAGAAGGTATGATTGAGGTTGAGGGAGTTAAAGGACTCAAGTTGACGCATGTACACCCATTTTCTTCTCTGATGGCATTTTCTGGGGCCTCTCATCTTTTTCATGATCATCATCCCTCACAATAAAACTGCCAAATGATTTCAGAATCCTTCCCATTCTTGAGATGAAGGAACGGGAACTATGATTAGAATCCTCAATATACCTGTCAGCATTACGAGTGAACAGGTAAATCATGCGACAGAAAAATACAAGCAAGGCTATAAAACATGCAATTCCAGTCAATAAAAAAAGGCCCCAAAATCTGTGCAGGCCAAACTTATTGGAGTTATCTTGACTGCTCTGTTTATCACATGTATCGTCTTTCCAGTAGTTATTGTTAATTCTCTGAAGTTCACCATTCTCAATGAGGGTCAGAATAGCTGTGGTCATGTCTGGTGCGAGCGGGGAGTTCTTTGGAAAAACCTGTTGACAACATAGATCACGTACTCATGATTTTCATGTTCAAGAAGAATAAAATGACAAAAGGAAGGTGAGAGGAAGGCCACTTACAAATCCCCATCCGCTTCTGGAAAATTGTCCACCCACAACTTTAAATCCACACTGCTTGGATAAAAACAATTGAATGTCGGGAAGGTCGTCCACAACTGCTGCTACACCTCCTTTGTTTGGTCCCAGAGACAATGCTTTAACATAGCTCTCGATCGAATCCAAAGGAACTAGTCTGGATTTGGCTATATTGAATGTTTCTACCAGATAGTTTCTAACAAATGATCCTGTTTGATATCCTATTGGTAAATTGCTTGCTACTAGGCTATCGATTCCTTGAATTTTTGTTGAAAGCTGCTGCACTGTTAGGAATGATGTTAGACTTGCTGTGTAACTTTGAGTGATGATTAAGACCAAACATAGCCATATGATAAGCACTGCTCGTCCAAGCGTGCTCTTAGTGTTTTCCTCTGCACCAATGTCATTTATATAAATGCATTATATATTTTGATTGATTTTTCATACAATGGGTCTTATTTTTGACACTTGGTAATTTATTTACACCAAAACCTTGCCATTATTCTACCCAGTGAAGCTTCATCATTCTCACTATATCTTTGGTAAAATAAATCATTCTCACTCTATCTTTGGTAAAATAAATCAGTGTAAGCTACAAGACTTTGCAAACAGAAATTCGGAGAAACATTACTCACTATGTGTAAAGAACAACGTAGACAAGGAGAACCTGCAGAAAACGATATTGCATTGTGATAAGTTGTTACATTGTTCATGAAATTTTGAACAGGAAAAATAAAAGTTGAAAGTTAATTTTTTATTATTATATATTATTATGACTATATTATATTTTTTAAGAAGTTATAAATTTTAATTTTTTATTAAGGTTATAAACTAGTATGGACATTTAGTAGTCCAATAATTTCAAGATTAATTTTTTTTACTTAATTAATGAGGTTTTATACATCAATTTGATTATAACTTAACTATAACCTTAAAATTATATTATTATTATTATTTTTTTAAATATACACATTTTAATATTATTATTAAAAATATTTTTTTTCAATGTAAAAAAAATACTTTGATTCAACAAAAATTATTATGCAATTTGAATGATTGAAAATTTTCTCAATTCCATTTATATTGTCAAACATTTTTCTTATTTTAAAATCATGGTTAAGTTAAACACTAAATTAAATTAATATTTGAAACCTTTCGACACAATGATTTGATAGTTAAAAATATACATACCTTTTCCTCCCGTTTAAACTCCATACCTATGTCAAAACTTGATTCTAGCTCTCTTTTCTTATAGCATAAATATTGCCGATTAAATGCAATAAACAAACTTGATTCAACTGTTTTACCAATTGAAGGCAATCAGAAAACTTATTCAACTCTTTTCTTGTACCATAAATTATTATCGATTAAATGCAGAAGTTGTGGTTACGATTAAATGCAATCAAAACCAGCATAAATTATTACCGATTTGTAGAAATTTCAATAGATCTGCAACTGCTCATAAAATTTATCTAAATCATGAGACACAAATCTAATCTACTGCATAAATTGAAAAATCATCACACACAGAAACAACTTTTCATACAGAGACAAGATATATCAAAAACGGGGAAAGCTTACTGCCCAAAACCCCATCTGCTCTGTTTTTCATTAATCAAAATGGAAGAGATTAATTTACAATTGCTTCCTCTGTACACTTAAATAGTTTACAGCTGCCGTCCTCTGCATGGGAAAGTTTCCTCTTCAATTTAATTTAGACAGAAAATTAAATTGAGTTTCTTTCTGCTAGTTTACAGCTGCCATCTTCTGCCTGGGAAAGTTTCCTCTTCAATTTAATTTAGACAGAGAATTAAATTGAGTTTCTTGCTGCTATTTTCAACACGATTGAATGCAGAAGTGATTCAACTGTTTTACCAATTAAAGGCAATCATAAAACTTATTCAACTCTTTTCTTGTACCATAAATTATTACCGATTAAATGCAGAAGTTATGGTTACGATTAAATGCAATCAAAACTTGATTCAACTCTTTTCTTGCAGCATAAATTATTACCGATTGAATGCAGAAGTTATGAAGTTATGGGTACGTTACGCTAATATAATATATGCTGCTCGATCTTAATTGTATCAAGTGACCAATTCTGTTAGCAAAAATTTGAAACCTTAGCAAAAATTCCGATTCTGAACAATCCGGAATAATAAACTCTGAAACATAATCGAAATAGGAACACTGAATAGATCATACCTCCAGCAATTGGTGCTACTGACTTGCTGTAGAAGATTTTCCTGTTCCACAAGCTTCAGCTTCCGGTACTTCCAAGCTCTGCTCACTCTTTCTTGATAGTATAAAACTGAAGGGGATTGAGTTCGTGAGCCTGGGGACCAACAGGGGTTTTAAATAGCCAAGCTTCCATCAAGCTTCTGATTGCTATGTGTCAAAATTTCCACAAATCTAGGTGATGGACCACTCCAAAAGCTCCCAACAAGAAAACGGTTGCCAAACCAAATGAACCATTAGCAACTGAATGGACGAAGAAGATGAACAGTCGGCCCGTTGAATGGATGTGGATGCGGGAGCTTACATTCTCCCACTTGGTCCATACTTCCAAACTTAATGTATCATCTTAAAACCTATTGAAAATCTGTATTAAGTAATAGATACAAGAATCATGGCGATAAGTCCTCTTATGACAAGTATTACCTTCCATGTATTACTATGTATTTATTGCTAATTTAATTTATGTGGCAACAATTTCTTAATGAATAAACCTTATGTTCATTCTTGGTCCTCATAGATGAATTTTCTCAAATTAAATTAAGGTGCACATATGTATGAGAAAAAACAGCAATTAAGAATTTCATTAAAAATAACATTGTCCATACAATGAGAAACTACATAATGGAACCAAGTCCCATATTCAGTACATGATCCTTGAATTTAAACGGTGGCATGCCCTTAGTCAAAGGATCAACGATCATCAACTCAGTGTTGACGTGCTCAATGACCACTTTCTTTGCTTTAACACGTTCCCTGATGGCTAAATACTTAATGTCGATGTGTTTATTTCGACTCCCACTTTTGTTATTTTTAGCCATAAAAACAGCAGCTGAATTGTCGCAATACATTCTCAATGGCTTAGAGATAGAATCCATAATTCTAAGCCCAGAAATGAAACTCTTAAGCCATACACCATGTAAAGTAGCCTCAAAACAGGAGATGAACTCAGCTTCCATAGTGGAAGTGGCAATCAAGGTCTGCTTGGCACTCCTCCATGATACAGCTCTATCGGCCATCATAAAAATGTATCATGATGTTGATTTGCGTGAATCAACACATCCAGCAAAGTCAGAATCTGAGTAGCCAATTACTTCCAAATTGTCCATCCGTCTATACATAAGCATGTAGTC
>LPNX010127299.1:139546-235194 GCA_001517045.1 Pseudotsuga menziesii
GAATCTTTCTTTGTCTTAAAGACCCATTTACATCCAATGGCTTTTGCACCATTAGGCAACTCAACAAGATCCCAGACTTCGTTACTCTTTATAGAATTCATCTCTTCCTTCATGGCATCGTACCATAATTCTGATTCTTTGCAATTCATGGCTTGTGAAAAGGACTCGGGATCATTTTCGGCTCCAACGTTAAAGTCAGATTCTTGTAGATACACAACATAATCATTAGGAATTGCTGATCTCCTTGGTCTAGTAGATCTTCTCAATGTTGTATCACTATCTTCTTGAGAAGTATGTGGTTCAACTCGTTGTTCAAAAGTGCTTGGAAACTCTTGAACTACTTGATCTACTAGAATGCCGTCAGTAGCTTGTGGAACTTCGACAATTGGTTGTTCAACACCAATTTGTACTTGAGGGGTGTTGTGAACAATAACCAATCTATCACTTGAGGTGGAAGGTTGAGATTCTGAATGATCCTTCTTGGAAACTATGTTCCTGGTTAGATTGCTCCCACTGATCAAGTCATTTTCAAGAAATTTTGCATTTCTTGATTCCATAATCCTAGTGCTGTGAGATGGACAATAAAATCTGTAACCTTTAGACCTTTCAACATATCCAATGAAATACCCACTAATGGTCCTTGGGTCCAGCTTCTTTTCTTGTGGATTATATATTCTCACCTTAGACGGACATCCCCAAACGTGCATATGTCGCAAACTCGGTTTCCAACCTTTCAATAATTCAAATGGCGTTTTAGGAATGGCCTTGGTCGGAACTCGGTTTAATATATACACTGCCGTCTTAAGTGCTTCAATCCACAAGGATTTAGGAAGATTGGAGCTGCCAAGTATACTCCGCACCATGTCCAATAAAGTTCGGTTTCTTCTTTTCGCTACACCATTCTGGTTGGGTGAATTAGGCATGGTGTATTGGGAAACAATCCCATGCTCTTGAAGAAATTTAACGAATGGCCCAGGTGCTTGTCCATCTTCTGTGTATCTACCATAATATTCTCCACCTCTATCTGATCTCATGATCTTAATTTGCTTGCCGCATTGTTTCTCTACTTCAGCCTTAAATATCTTAAAGGCATCTAATGCTTCGTTCTTATTATGAAGCATGTAGAGATACATATATCATGAGTAATCATCTATAAAAGAGATGAAGTATCTCTGACCATGTGAGTCCATCTCTGGATTACATATATCAGTATGTATGATTTCTAATACGTCCGAACTCCTATTGACACCTTTCTTTGACTTGTTGGTTTGCTTTCCTTTTATGCAATCCACACAAGTCTCAAAATCAGTGAAATCCAGAGTATTAAGTACTCCTTCATTTACCAATCTTTTAATTCTTTCTATGGAGATATGACCTAACATCCGGTGCCATAATTTAGAGGAATATTCATTAATAACACATCTTTTAGTGCCAGTGTGAACATGCATTGAATCATAAGTGACACTGTTTTGTAAATTAATGCAATAAAGATCATCAGACAAAATACCATTCCCAACATAATCAGATTTATAAAATAAACTGACGGATGTTTCTGAAAAGTTAAAGGAATATCCAAAATGTACAAGTCTTGAAACTGAAATAAAGTTTCTAGAAAAACTTGGAACATAAAAGACCTTTTCTAATTCTAAAACAAAGCCACTCCTTAAAGTTAAATAGCATGTTCCTATAGCTTCTACATGCGAGCCCATCTTGTTTCCTGATAAGATGCTTTGCTCACTTCCCACTGGCTTCCTTAGGTTTTGAAAACCTTGCAAGGAATTCAAAATGTGAATTGTTGATCCAGAATCAATCCACCAAGTGTTAATATTGACATTGACCATATTAGATTCATAACAAACAAACGAGATTGCATTACCTTTGTCTGCAAGCCATTTCTGAAATTTTTCGCATTCCTTCTTCATGTGTCCCTTCTTTTTACAGAAGAAACACTTGGAATCCTTCTTAATATTAGCTTGGGGAGGTACTTTACCTTTCCTTTTCTTATTGGCTTGAGATTTTCCCTTCCTATGCGTTGCCAGCATTGCACTTTCTCCCAGCTCCATCACCGGTCTTTCTTCCTCTTGAACACACATGGTCATGAGTTCATTTATTGACCATTTATCCTTATGTGTGTTGTATGAGATTTTGAAAGGTCCATATTGGTGCGGAAGGGTGTTCAGGATGTAGTGCACCAGGAAAGACTCTGATATTTCAACCTCGAGTTTCTTCAATTGAGCCACAGTGTCCCTCATTTGCATGATGTGCTCGCGCACACCTTTCACACTGGTGAGCCTTAGGGATGAGAACTTCATGATTAGGGTGCTTGCTAGTGCCTTGTCTAAAGTGACGAATTGATCATCAATGGCTTTCAGCAAATCTCGGACCCTTTCATACTGATCAACTGAACCACGAATACCAGCTAAAATTTTAGTCTTAATGAACATCATGCTTAAACGATTAGATCACTCCCATCGCTCATAAAGCGTGATGTCCACTGCAGTGCTGGTATGGGTGAGTGCTGGTGGTTCATCTTTCCTAATAGCATAATCTATGTCCATCCATCCCAAATGAAGGAGAATTCTCTCCTTCCAGACCTTATAGTTATCTCCCTTAAGTTCAGGGATATCACAACGAATTTCAGAGAAATTTGCAGGTTGTACAACTGCATAAAAATAAAGATTACGTTTAAAATTGAGACGAAATAAAATTTCATGTTTTACCAATGTAAATTCATGTTTTAAGATTGAATCTAGTGGCATAAAAATTGCCTATGGGCTAAATTTTTAATTCAAGCAGATTCAAATATTCTTCATGATAAAACTATTAATTCATAATTTCTGTGGGTAAGTTATGAATAATTCAATATTTTATCCTAATTAATTACATAAATATAATAAAAATTCCTGTGGGATAAAATTTATTATATTTAGTATAATGAATTACAATTAATGTCTAAACTTTCTTTATAATATTAATTAATTAGAGATGTTGTGGCTATTCTCTAATTAAATATCATTAAGATCACTAGACATTATTGCTGTTCACAAGCTTCAAATGAACAGATCTGAATGAGACTGGCAGCTTCAACAATGTACAATGTAACTTCAATAATAGATAGACAAAATAAGAAATTTTCCATGTAAAAATAAGAAATTCTGGAATAAAATCCATTACTTTCATATAAAATAAATAATCAACCAGCGACTCAATGAAGCCCTTTTCCCAATAAGTCTTCGATGCATAATTTACTGAAAAACACCAGGAACTTAGTACAAAATAAGGGATATTTGAGCAGTTATTTGCAGCACTTGACCACAATCACAAAAATCCCAGATCAATGGCAAGCTTTTTCAAAACACTGATGAGAAAAATAGCAGGGTATTATAGACATGTTTGGTTTAAGTAAGCTTGGCAAAAAAAGAAGAAGTGAAACTGTCATGTCAATCACCAAAATAGGCCGCTCGGGTTTGCCTAAAATAAAAAACTGGAATGTTTGGCATGGGATCGACTCCATTGATTGAAGCCGCCCAGCCTCCTTAGAATTCAACCAGCAGATACAAAAAAAAAACATACAAACAGGCTCTTGAAATATCCATTTTTCCACATAGCTGTTAAGACCATGTCGTGGAGTTCCAAATGGTTTTTATGGTTTTCAAATGCAATTTTGATGGAATTTTAAAAATTCAAATTACAATATTTAAATTCTTAAAATATGGATGTTTCCAATCTATTTATTTTAGATCTGTACATCATAATAAAAACCATGCATTATGAATGCAAACTAAAGGAAATCGTGGAAGATGTTAGAGATATGTATCTCATAATAAAACAATGCAGTGTAAAAACACAGAACATCTGAATCTGAAGTTTTACAATCAAAACGTAGGCAATAGATCACATGTAGTCTACAAATAAAAAACGTAGTCACATGGTGGAAATATATACACACCCCATGCAGATCTAAAGTGATTCATCAAATGCATACAACAACTGGAATTACACATGCCTAATTCATATCTGGAATGATTCAAATACAACGATTGGAAAATTCATTCACGCTTATTGCAAATCTGAAATGGTTATAAAAATACACACAATGACCAGATATACATACCCAATTATTGGATCTGTGAAGAACATCAAACACATATAATATGGAATGCATACCAAATTCCATGGATGGAACGCATACAAAAATGTTGGAACATGCAATTGCAGGAAAAGCATTCCCAATCGGGAACACGATAAGTTGAAGTATCAGGATTTCAGCGATTCATATCCAGTGCAGACACACAGAGAAAACCCTACAGTGGCAACTACATACAGAACACCAAGGCAGAGATAACTGCTCTGATACCAACTGTTAGCAAAAATTCGGATTTTGAACAATGCGGAATAATAAATTCTAAAACAGAATCTAAATAGGAACACTGAATAGATCATACCTCCAGTCATTGGTGCTACTGACTTGCTGTAGAAGATTTCCCTGTTCCACAAGCTTCAGCTTCCTGTCCGGTACTTCCAAGCTCTGCTCACTCTTTCTTGATGGTGTAAAACTGAAGGGGATTGAGTTCGTGAGCTTGCGGACCAACAGGGGTTTTAAATAGCCAAACGTCCATCAAGCTTCTGATGGCTATGTGTCAAAAGTTCCACAAATCTAGGTGATGAACCACTCGAAAAGCTCCCAACAAGAAAACGGTTGCCAAACCAAATGAACCGTAATGCAGCTGAATGGACGAAGAAGATGAACAGTCGGCGCGTTGAATGGATGCGGATGCTGGAGCTTACACTCTTTTCTTGTACCATAAATTATTACCGATTAAATGCAGAAGTTATGGTTACGATTAAATATAATCAAAACTTGATTCAACTCTTTTCTTGCAGCATAAATTATTACCGATTGAATGCAGAAGTTATGAAGTTATGGGTACGTTACGCTAATATAATATATGCTGCTCAATCTTAATTGTATCAAGTGACCAATCTGGAGGCACTTCACAGGCAAGAAAACAAGTCGAAGTTACACAGAGATACAGGACGTTACACATACCAGAGAACTGTACGAATTTGCGTCGTTGGAGGTCCTCGAAACTCTTGGTTTATTCTATGCTCCAGAATCCATACAACAACTCCTATGATGAGAAAAAAGGCACCAGTCGTACACCACATATATGCTGAAAATGGATGCAGGAAAGCCCATGGGTCGGAATCTGTCTCTTTTACAGGAACCACCACAACGAGGCTTGTGTCTATATAAGGTTGTGTGAAGTCCACAATGTTCGACCGATTTTTCTCAATCGAAATGTCTCCTACGACTGCATCAAACTTCTGCTGGAGTTCAACTATGATTAGTTGCACTGAAGTAGCATGCATATACTTATTTTCAAACTACATGACCATAAATTATCCAAGGCTCTGCAAGAATAGCTGTTAGATTATTACTAGGGTAAACGCATTTTCACATCATCAATTAGGCTATTAACCAATATAAGTCATTAAAGTTTTAACAGATACCAACCTGTAAAGCGACCTGCTTCACGAGATCATCATAATTGGGTGTAGAATTCCCTGTTCCGAATGATATAAATGTGTACTGTAAAGTGTAAGGGAGCAATTTAACTGCAGCAACAAAAACATCAATACAAAATCCTTTCACCGGGCTGCCACCTTTTACTGTTGTCACATTTACAAACTCTTTGAACCCTGTCTTTCTAGGCACACCAATTACAAGATGCTTGCCACTAACCCAACCCCGTGGCACTGTTTCGATTTCACCAGGCCATATGATATCAACGAGTTTTGCCTTTATATGAGATTGATTATCACGGTTGGCTGTATTTTCTGAAGGGGTAACTGATAAGCCCATTGGCTTTGACCAGTAACCAATGCTGCGGAAGTCTTTACCAACTACATTGATAATCTCAAAAGTAGAACCCATCAAGTCCCTATTTTTGTCGAACTGTACAAGACCTGCAAGGCCCTTGAAATAAGTTTGTAGGATTATGCTTCGTAATATTGCTCCTCCTTCAAAGACCTTCAGTGCTGCTAGTTCTGAATCGCTTCCACCAGCACTTGATAGCATAGATTGTTCTACAAAAGAGATATTTCCTCCTTGATTCAAGAAGGCATTGATAGAATGGGCGATTGTCAATATAGTGTCATAGGCATACAGTCCAAACGCATTCAAGGAGACATTAACCATATTAGCTGTTTGTAAATTTTTCCACCTTTGTCTCAACACAGCCTGCTGTCCTGAATTTGGAGTATGTGGACGCAGGCTAATCAACCCTTGAAGTGATTTCATCCTGTCTGCTTTCAATGGACGAGAATCTAAAACAGAAGACAACCATTCTGTGGCTATCCAGACATAGCCAGCGCTCAACATTCCAATGTCCTTAACTTCAGAAAAAAATTTAAGACCAACATCTGAATACACATGGACCACAAAAACTCGTGTATCCATTGAAGCCAACTTTGCCAAGATCTTACCCATCTCGCCTCGATTAACTCCAGGAGTCATAAGGGCCTTCATGGTAATCTCAGCGCCCACGCTTGCTAGGGCACCCCCTAATGCAGTAATTCCATTTCTACCACAGTCATCATCTATATAAACAGCGACGACTTCCCTCCAACCATAAGAATCCACAAAAGCAGCAATTGCTTCCATCTGAAATTCATCACTGTGAATCATACGGATAAAATAAGGGTATTCATATGACGTGAGAGTTGGATCGGTGGCCAAAGACAAAAGCGGTATTTGAATTACTTTTGCTATATGAGATACCATATGAGCAAGGTCAGAGAATTGTGGGCCAGCTATTGCAACCACGTCTGTTTTCATTAATTCCAACGCTGCATCAATGCATGAAACAAATAAGAAATTATATTTTTCCATTTTATATCTGGTTATTAACACATTTAATGTCAAAGCCGCATCATTGCATGAAACAGATAAGAAATTATATTTTTCCATTTTATATCTGGATACTAACACATTTAATTTTCAAAGCCGCATCTTTGCATGAAACTCATGCGAAATTATAATTTTTCCATTTTCTCATTGTTGACGGTTACAATAAATTTTCCTAAAAAGATCTAAACTGTTACACTCTTTAAAAGTAATGAATTAAAAAAACCTCGATTGAAGTAACATCTAACCTTTTATATGAAATTTAGTGGCTACATTACTTATTCAGCATCAGCCGTTACAGTTTTGGAAAAAAAAAATCTTTATAATAAAAATTAAACAAACTATTAAATAATTAAAATTATATTTAATAAGTAAATATTTAATAATACTAAATAAACAAATAACTTTATTGCATATATTCATAATAAATATTAGTTAAGAAAGTATACATAATGTAATAAAGGTTTGTTCTGAGTTACATTTCCAACGACAAAATTAGCGGCCATATAAAAATTTTGACAGATGCTTATAACTTCAAAAATTCATAATTTCATTTATCCTCAGTTTTTTCTCCTAAAAAATGCTGCTGTGTAATAAGTCAAGTATAAAAAAAGACAGATCATTGATCTTATATACATATAAATATCTGAAAAAACCAGCTATATCTATATAGCCTGACTGACAAACCAAAACAAAACTCTATCATTATAAATCAATAGAAAAACTGAAGTTGCACTTATGTTTATGTTCATGTACTCTATCCACGGTCTGAGTCACTAAGAGCGTCATTCTCCTTCTCCCACATGTTTCATGTCCTCACAAAAACGTGTAGCCCTATTCTTGACAGTTGACCTGCCTCTTCGTTCCTCTTCTTGCAGATGTTTTCAAATTTTATTGCATATATATTCAAATATGGGCAAGAGTAATATATTTCTGATTGGTCTCCTCTCTCAACTATTCAATAACAATTTTGAATCCCCTACGACTTGCAGCCTCTATACATTTCTCAAAACTGTCAGTATCAAAGATAGCTTTATTGCAATCATCTCTGCTCTATTATTTGTGTTGTCTCTCAAACCTGCAGAAAAAATTATCCAATGAGAATCACTGAAGTAAAGAATTCCACCTGCTCTTCCCAGTCAGGATTACCCTATTAAGCCCATCAAAATATAGTCAACAAATTATCCTGTCTACTATCTCCCATACAATCCTCTATTTCTACTTATCTGCTACTTGAGGTAACTAGCTTAAAATAGCAGAGAAAAAATTATCCAATGAGAATCACTGAAGTAAAGAATTCCACCTGCTCTTCCCAGTCAGGATTACCCTATTAGGCCCATCAAAATCTAGCTAACAAATTATCCTGTCTACTATCTCCCATACAATCCTCTATTTCTGCTTATCTGCTACTTGAGGAAACTAGCTTAAAATAGCAAGTCCCTTTGGAGCAGAGATAGGGGGAGGTATGTAAATATCCTGAAAATTTTACTTTGTTCCAAGACCACCCATAAAAAGATGACAAGAAGAGCTTAATAGTCTTTGAAAGCTTCGTTATTGGTCCAAGTCTCCAGTGCACTCTCAAGATCGTGTCCATCCCATGCAAACTGAATCCTACATACTTGAGAAGCATAATCCCACATCTTCTAAATAAACTCATAAGATATGAATAGATGTTTGGTTTAAGCCTGCTCTTTACTGGAATGGCTCGAACAGAACAATGTAGCCCTCCGCTACTCATGTTGGGGAATTATTAGTAAATAGAGCCAAAAGCAAATCAGAATGAAATTATTTTTGGGGGATTTCACGCTTTGGGGATTTATATATACCTGTATTGCTCAAGACTGCTTCCACAATTTACTTTTATTAATGTGATGCCATTGGTAACCCGGTGCTTAAAGCTAAGCGGTACCATCCATTGAGAGTTCAGTTCTTTCTGGGTTTAAAAAAAAAGACTACTCCTCACTTGAATAAAGAAGCTTCAGGACAATGCATATTTGATAAATCCTTCAACCGAGACCTTGCCCTTTTCTGACCAGAATTCATCTCTTCTCGTTTGGTGCGATAGTTTGGAATGAAAGACTACCAGGGAAATAAGTAGAGACACGGTGTTTGGTGCTCTTAGAATGCGGTCATCCTTACCATTTTAGCTATGCCAGTTAGATTTCTTCCAGATTGCTTGAACTCTTTCTTAGACCGCACTGGTTCGATTAACCCCATGCTGCGCCGACCCCATGCTTCTTCATGCAAACTGAATCCAACATACTTGAGAAGCATAATCCCACATCTTCTTAATAAACTCATAAGATATGAATAGATGTTCAATATTCTCACCAGATACTTTGCAGAGGGGACATAGGTCTATTCCAGAATTTTGAGTCTATTCCAGAATTTTGAAAACATAGTATCCAACATAGGGACCTTATGTCAGAGTGCCAACAATGCAAAAATATTAGTGTTTGAAGGGAACTTATACTTTCATAAATTTGTAAACCATCCGGTATTTCAAGGTGATCTTCTTCTTTTTTGATAGCCATTAGTTTTTGAAGAGAACTTATACTTCCATAAATTTGTAAACCATGCGGTAATTTCAAGGTGATCTTCTTCTTTTTTTAAAACCTTCTAGCCAATCATGGGGTATATAGTGACCACCTATAACTTTTATGGGCCATATCAAAACATCCTCTTTGTCCACAAGTATGATATGACTATTTTGGAGAGCCATTGTGTACCTTTTTCAATTATCACTGTCTTTCTCATTCATAATCCCATTGTCTTTCTCATTCATAATCCCATGCTCTTATTTTTGGTCTTTATCCACTCTCGTCTCATCAAGTCTCATCATTGTAGAATTAACCCTGTTTTTATCCACTCTCGTCTCATCATTGTAGAATTAACCGAGTCTCCATTATGCTCCAGATACATAAATTCTTGAATCATTATGTCTTCAACCAAAATATATGAAAGCCTATGGGTCCCACAACATCCTGTTAGAATTAATATGCCATTGATCTTCAAGCAATGAGTGCTATATTGGATTCTTAATTATTTACAGTGAAAATGAATGAATAATACCCACTCAACAAAACAATCTCACATAAAACAGACAAGAATTGCTCAATATAATTACACTATAAACTTCATTAATCCGAGTAGTATACAATAGTGTTACATAAAGGATATTTCGAATCATGAGGGATGAATTTGAATCTACCAACTAAGGGTTGACTGCATGGCTAACTAGAAGTGTCTAAATCACTATCGAAGTTCAACATGCTAACTCCAGATATCTAATTCAGTCTCTCAATTAGTTACAATCAATCAAACCAGTCTAACTACAATGGTATGTGAGAAGTAGGTGAGAACTGGTGCCTTCCCACATGCAGCCATGCATAACTGGCGCTAATTGAACTTGAGGATATCTAACTGAATCTAACTAAAGCATAACTAATTTTAACTAGTCACCAATTGCTAACAACTGAAGAAAGTTGGTGCCGACACTCCCAGTGGATCCTAAATTGTAGGGATTGGTCTAGGAGGCGCCTAAACTGATGCATGAAGGTGCAGTTAGTTCCAGTTAGCCTCTATCGGTGTTCTCCACACTTTGGTGATTGGTACACATGGCCCCATTAGGCCAAGTGAACCTAATGGTACTAGTGGACCCAATAATAACTAAATGACTCCTAAGTTAGGCAAATATAATCTAATAAACAGTTTGGACAAGGGAGGATTATAAATCCTAACACCCCCCCTAAATCCTAACTTGGACAAGTGTGGGCTCTGGAAACAAGGCCAAAAGTCATCCATATACAATCTAAAAGATAAAAAATGATGCTTAATAAACCGAGGAAATAGGGGAAAACCTTATGGGAAAAACCCCTCCTCAAAATAAGTAGGAACAGGAAAATACAAGTTTTGAATAAAAACTTTGAGAAAAATTTGCTGCAATTTGCAACAAATGCAGTATCTTGGTTCTTCTGTGTAACGGCATCCTGAGACTGTTGTTAGTTAATTGGCCAATACCGAGAGGAGGAGGGGGGCCGGGGGGAGGGGGGTTATGGGGGGGTGAATCAGAATTGTTATCTTTTTACCTTTTTAACCACTTTTAAATCTATCATTAGAAACACATAACAACAAGAATACACAGAACACAATTTTAATGTGGAAGCCCAATAGGGTAAACCACCAATACGTCCTATTACTACAAAATTGTTATTTACAAATAGTTTTGCCTGCTGCTGCAGACAAGGATGGTATTACACCCTGTTTACCAATACCAATTGGAAGGAGGCTACGACCCCCTGGTTTATCAGCTACGACTGAAAGGATGCTACAACACCCTATTTACCAATGCCAATTGGAAGGAAGCTACAACCCCCTGGTTTATCAACTACAACTGAAAGGATGCTACGACACCCTATTTACCAATGCCAATTGGAAGGAGGCTATGACCCCCGGGTTTATTAGCTGCAACTGAAAGGAGACAATAACCCCCTGTAGGCCTGTTGCCTACCCTAGCACCGCCCTGTTGCCCTGATATGTTTCTCACGATTTCTCTCCCACTGAATTCTATCACACCCACTGGTCTTTGATTCTGATCATGCAATTTGAACTACAGAGACTTCTTCCTTCTTACTCACGCCACTACTTAAATACTTCTCAATGTTTAAGCTTCTTTCAACTGTCGCATCTCTTCAAACTTAACAAAAACACCTTTCATTGTTGCGCCCTTTTAGATATGAATATCACACCTTTCAGAACGTCCTTTCACGTTCTTTCATTGATCCTCCACCTCCGAGATCGTTTCTGCAGTTTGGAAACCATTTTCGCACCTCTGTCCAACGTTTGCAGGTGCTTCCACATTGTCAAACTTCTTTCCACAAGATCATCTTCCTGATCCAACCAGATTCGTTGATCCTATTTCTAAGTCAATTTGGACCATCGATCTAACCATCGATTTCTGCCTCAAAATCGCCTTTCCGCACTAAGATTACCTCATCAACGATTCCCCACCATCGATCTTCTTCGGGCATTTTCATGACGGTCAATCTCCAGATTGCGGGATGCGGGATATGGGATGTCGAATGTCCGATTTTTCCTTTCCACAAGCTTCTTTTCACATCGTCGATCTGTTTTAGTGTAACTAACTTCAGCCGTCTGATCTTTCCAGATTGCGGGCTGCAGAATATGAAATGCAGAAACGTAACATTTCAACTTTCTGCAAGCTCCTATCCGCAATTTTTCTTCCGCACCATCGATATTTTGTGGGGTATTTCCTGACCGTTGATCTTACGGATTGCGAGATGCAAAATCACACTTTCATATTTTGGACTTCCGTAATTTTCTTCCACAACTTTGCTTCAGCATTGCGGATTGCGGGATGCGAGATGCAAAATCACACTTTCCTATTTTGGACTTTCGCAATTTTCTTCCGCAACTTTGTTTCCGCATTTTCCTGGACCGTTGATTTCCTTGCAGATTTACCCCTAACCATCTGATCTTGATCTTTTGCGAAACTTTGGCTTTTCTGCCTATCTTTTGCGGGATGCTTCTTAACCATCGGATCTTGTGCAGGATGCTTCTTAACGTCCATTCTAGAATTAATGTGAATCTGCATTATATCTTTGCGGATTATACAAAAAATGATCCTCATTCATCGGATCTCATGCAGATAACTATGCCACCTCGTCATCGTGTCATGTCATCACTACCTTCGTCTATGCCACCTCATCATCATGCCATTTTGTCTTTACTTTGACTTATGTTGCGTTAACTCTGCGTTAACTTTTCCATGGTATCTTTTTGCTTATCCTTTGAACTTCATAAGCCATCACTACCTTAGTCTTTCATCATCATTAGGACACCATCATATTCCATGGAATCATTTGTGTCATGCCACATCCTCAACTATGCCATGCCATCTCATTACTACTCTAGTCTTTCACTGATTTTGTCTTGCCATAATATCCACTGGTTATTCCTTTGTCATTCATGAACACCTTTGACATCAATGACAACTATAACCCAAATTTTCCAACAATCTCTCCCTTTGGCATTGATGGAAACCTCTAAACATTCTCCCCCTTTGACAACAATGAAAAATGATAACCTGTTATGCCAATGCTGCACCTATTTTGATATAGGATTTCATGTCTCTCTTCTTTTTGACAACTCCTCTTGTCATCATATCTCCCATTTAATTGAACTTGGTTGTTTAACCAATGTATTATCATTTATCTTAACATTTCCTGTTCTTGAATGATAGCTTAACTGATAGATCCATGGACTCCCCCTGTCACTTTACTTCTTCTTTGTCACTTTACTTCTTCTTTGTCAATATTTTTGTGACTGAGTTTACACTTAGCATTTTTTCAACACTCTTCCATGTTCTAGGATACATTTTTTTTGTTTTAAAACTCTGTTCCTGCTGCCATATCTAATGTTCTATTTTTCCTATAAGTTAACTGGCTTCCGTTTTTACCAAAATTCCTTAAGCATGTGCATTTAGATATTCATATAAAAGTCTAGCATATACTGCTGGATTCTTTTGGATTTTAGATCTATATTATCAACTATCCAAAGACCGATAACTTCAGATCCTCAACACAGATATTACTTCAGTTTATTACATAGTTTCTCTGGTCTCACTATCTCAGACACAATGACTCATAACCTCAACCTTTTCCTTTGTCAATGCTGAACTCATCCTGCTACCTTATCAATAGACTGAATTTTTTTATTCCTTTTTGAGTTTTCTTCTACTGTCAACAATTTTTATTTGTCATGACTTCAAATACTAAGTGAACATAATCATCTTTATCTTCTATTTGATTGCAACCATCATGGTCTTCATAACTCTCACGTTTTGTTGTTCTCATGTTACTTCATACTTTCTCTTATGTCATCCATACACCATCCTTGATCACCCATCATCTTTGAAGAAGATAGATTTCAATATACTTTCAACATTAGATACCAACTGAATTTTTTAGATACCAATTGGAATTTTCCGACTTTAACTCCCCCTGAGTATAATATCCATTCTATTGTTATTTTCAGTTTTTTTTTAAAAATCACGAGAGACCTTTTTAGAAAAAGATTCCACAGTCATCACTACATCCTTCTTCATCACCTTCATCTTTATTGATGTATTCTTCTACATTAGTAAGTAGCTTTCCCTCATGATGGGTGTTATTTTTATCTATGACCTCATTATTCTCAACATCAACTACAGAGACTTCATTAATGACTAAAAGTTATGTTTCTTTTGAAGCTTCTAATTCTTTCATCCACACCTTTTCAGGAGGTGTACTATTTACTTGTCCTTCACCGTGCTCTGCATTGGTGCCTTGTTCCCTTTTCATCCTTTGATTATGCAGTCAGCCACCTTGTGACCAAACTTATGACAGCAATGCCAATAACAATGAAATATTTCTTTATCCACAAAAGGTATTTGGTCTCTTTGTTTCCTAACTGCCATTTTCTTCCACTGTCTCTGAACTTCTACTAGAGCATCACATTTCAGTTTACAATTTCTAGCCAAGTGTCTAAAGTTATTACATTTGTAACACTCTATATCAAACCTTTGGAGAAGTCCAAACTGGTTATGATTCCTTACCTTCGCCTTTTTAATTGCATCCTTCTTATACTCATGAAATTTTTCATAAGCCTTGCATTTCAGGGCTTTATGACCAAAGTTATTACATGAATAACAATGACCCAGAAAGATTTTCTGATTTCTATTTATTACTTGTCTCTTGGGCTCCTCATGAGTTCTGTCTTTGTTATGAAAGGATAAAGCACGTTCTTTGCACTTTTCCTTTTTATCAGGACTCTTCAGTACTTCAACATAACTCTTTGTACTTCCTCTCTGATTGGTGAGTGGGAAACTCTCTGGCTTCTTCTATTTAACAAACCCCAAACTAGACCTATCACTTGATGGTCTTTGGCTACTTAGAATGTCATCTAGAATCCTTGAGCTGTCCTCAAACTTTGATTTAATGGGTTTTTCATCAACTCCTTCTCTAACTCGAGCAATTTCTTTCTCAAGTTTTTCAGAATCTTGAATTCTCTTCCTGAGAAGAACTACTAGATATTCCCTCACTCTTCTTGGCCTCTTGAATTTGGTTTCCCAAATCTGTAATAATATGATTTGTCTCTTCTTGGTATTTAGACAGTTTCTCTTTCAAAACTTTGTTTCTTTTCCTACATCTTTCAATTTCATCTACAATAGCCATGTATTCAGCTTCTATGTCCTATTCTGATTCCTCATCTGAGTTTGTTGTTCCTAAAAACAAGATTTCATTATCTTCACTCATTTCCTCATCTTCACTTTCTTCCTTGGAATATAAGTTCTTCTTTTTCTCTTTGTACTTCTTTTTACCCTTATGACAACATGATTCTTCATGGTCACTCTCCTCTTGTTTTGGGTAGGAACACTTATGGAAAAAAGTCCAATCCTTCCAAAGTTAAAAAATTTCAAAGGTAGTTTACCTTTGTATTTCCCAATGCTTTTATTAAGTCTACTTACAAAGAGGGCTTCCTCATCATCTAGATTTTCTGATTGATTTTTGGAAGTGACTTTAAACACTACTTCTTTCTTCGAGTTTTTTATCCTGTCCAGTTCTCATCTCATAAGTAGTGATAATTCCATGCAGCTCATCTACCGTCACCTTTTTAAGGTCATCCCATTCCTCTAGGGTGGAAACCTTTGAGTAATATCTCATTGGTAATGTTCTTAGTATCTTTCTTACCACTTCTTTTTCTTTCAATTTTCCTCCAAGACCTCTAATAGCATTAACCACCTCATCTACATGAAGAAGGTATTCCCCAATATTCTCTTCTTCTCTCATTTTGAGGCTTTCAAATTGACCTTTATATGTCTACAGTTTGGATTCTTTGACCTTAGATGCTCCTTCATAGATAATATTCAACTTATCCCAGGCTTGTTTGGCAGATGTGCTTTGCATAACCTTAGTAAACACAGTGTTTGTTAATCCACTCAATATTGCATTTAGGGCTTTGGCATTTCCTTCATATTCACCTAGTTCAACTGTGTCTGTAGGGTACTGGTTTCATATTTTAAGGTCCTTTTCTGTTGCTTCCCAAACCTTCCATCCCAGGGACATCAGATGTCTGTAGGGTACACTCCAGTAAGCATAGTTTTCTCTTGTAAATAGTGGAGTTCTGTCAGTGGCCAAGCCTTCTTGTTGATCCATAGTGGTTTTATAAAGTATCTACCTTCCAGTGGTTAAACTGTGCTGAAGGAACCCGCTCTGATACCAATTGTTAGTTTATTGGCCAATATTGACAGTGGGGGGGGGGTGAATTAGTATTGTTATCTTTTTACTATTTTAACCACTTTTAAATCTATCATTTGAGACACATAACAACAAGAATACAAAGAACACAATTTTAATGTGGAATCTCAATAGGGTAAACCACCAATATGTGCTATTACTGCGAAATTGTTATTTGCAAATAGTTTTGCCTACTGCTACAGACAAGGATGGTATTACACCTTGTTTACCAATACCAATTGGACAGAGGCTACGACCCCCTGGTTTATCAGCTACAACTGAAAGGATGCTACAACACCCTATTTACCAATTCCAATTGGAAAGAGGCTACAATCCCCTGGTTTATCAGCTACAACTAAAAGGATGCTACGACACCCTATTTACCAATGCCAATTGGAAGGAGGCTATGACCCCCTGGTTTATCAGCTGCAACTTAAAGGAGGCAATAACCCCCTGTAGCCCTGTTTCCTGCCCTAGCGCCACCCTGCCACCCTGATATGTTTTTCACGATTTCTCTCCCACTGAATTCTGTCACACCCACTGGTCTTTGATTCTGATCATGCAATTCAAATTGCAGAGATGTCTTCCTTCTTAATCAGGCCGCTTCTTAAATACTTCTCAACGTTAAGCTTCTTTCAACAGTCACATCTCTTCAAAATGAACAAACACACCTTTCACAATTGTGCCCTTTCAGATATGAAGATCACAACTTTCATAACGTCCTTTCACATTCTTCAATTGATCCTCCACCTCAGAGATTGTTTCCATTGCTTGGAAACCGTTTTCACACCTCTGTCCAACGTTTGCAGGTGCTTCCGCACTGTCAAAATTCTTTCCGCAAGATCATCTTCTTGATCCAATCAGATTCATTGATCCTATTTCTAAGTCAATCTAGACCGTCGATCTAACCATCAATTTCTGCCTCAAAATCGCCTTTTCGCACCAAGATTACCTCATCAACGATTTCCCACCATCGATCTTCGTCGGGCGTTTTCATGACCGTCGATCTCCAAATTGTGGGATGCGGGATGTCAACTGTCTGCTTTTTCCTTTCTACAAGCTTCTTTTTGCAATCTCCTTTCCACAAGATTCTTTCCATAAGCTTTTTTCTGTACCGTCAACCTATTTTTGCGAAACTAACTTCAGCCATCCGATCTTTCCAGATTGCGAGATGCCAGATGCGGGATACGGGATGCAGAAGCGTAACATTTTGACTTTCTGCAAGCTCCTATATGCAATTTTTCTTCTGCACCGTCAATCTTTTGTGGAGTCTTTCCTGATCGTTGATCTTGCAGATTGCGAGATGTAGGATGCATAATCACATTTTCCTATTTTGGACTTTCGCAACTTTGTGTCCGCATTGCGGGATACAGAATCACACTTTCCTATTTTGGACTTCCGCAATTTTCTTCCCCAACTTATTTTCTTGGACCATTGATTTCCTTGCAGATTTACCTTTGACCATCTAATCTTGATCTTTTGCGAAACTTTGGCTTTTCCTCCTATCTTTTGCGGGATGCTTCCTAACCGTAGGATCTTGTGCGGGATGCTTCCTAACCATCCATTCTAGAACTAATGCATATTTGTATTTTGTATTTGTGGATTATACAAAAAATGATCCTCATTCATCGAATCTCATGTAGATAATTATGCCATCTTATCATCGTGTCATGTCATCACTACCTTTGTCTATGCCACCTCATCATCGTGACATTTTGTCTTTACTTTGACTTATGTTGCGTTAACTCTTCCATGGTATCTTTTTTCTTATCCTTTGTACTTCATAAGCCATCACTACCTTAGTATTTCATAATCATTAGGACACCATCATATTCCATGTCATCATGTGTGTCATGCCACATCCTCAACTATGCCATGTCATCTGATTACTACTTTAGTCTTTCACTGAGTTTGTCTTGCCATCATATCCACTGGTTATTCCTTTGTCATTCGTGAACACCTTTGACATCAATGAAAACTATAACCCAAATTTTCCAACAAATGTGCATGTGAACCTCTGAATCCAAACTAAATGATTATGTCTAGAGGAATCTTCCTCTTTGGAATTAGAATAATGTGCTTAACTGAATAAAAAATATAGACAACTGCTAAATAAAAACTGGACCCATGTAGAGCAACTGAAATCAACTGATAAGAGAGAAAAAGTGCTTGAGAATTCAAACCATGAGGAATACCAAAGCAACTGATATGTTTCAGCCTTGAACATCGAACCATGTGAGGTAATATCAACTCCAAGTGTTAGGAGCATGTGTCCAGGCGAATGCAGAATGTCTCCCCATTTACTAGTTCCGTGAGGAGATGAGTATGTGATAAAATAGAAAGGTAGAGATGCCCCGAGATTGTGGAGAGTGAATGCTTGAGATCCATAATCTGATATAGCTTCAGAAATAACCAATGATTAACAAAATATAATATCAACAAACTCATAAGATGAAACTAACATCAAATCCCCAGCAACAAGTTTGAAGGAGACTTGCAATACTTGATTTGTCACACTAAAATTGATAAGACCATCTACAAGCATGACTGAAGTCTCTTGGAACTTAAAAATTGAATCAAATAATATCATACTAGATCCAAATAAGTTCATATCAGATCGAAGAGCATGGAATGATATCAAATCCCCAACAACAATTTTGAAGAAGACTTGCGGTGCTTGATTTTTCACACCAAAATTGATGAGAGCATCTACAAGCATGACTGGAAGCTCTTGAAACTTAAAACTTGAACCGAATAATATAATATCAGATCCAAATAAGATCATATCATATCCAAATAGGTTCATATCATATCCAAGAGTGTGCTCCACTGAGATGCTAGATGCACAATTTTCTCCTTCTTCAAAATTATGAGTATTGGTGCATGCAATCATGTAGGAATTTGTTGGAAGCTCTAGATCAATGAGAGTGAATGGATCACTCCTACAACTTGATATTATTTCCAAAATATCCATGATATTACTTATCTACACATCAGCAACATCATTAGATATAGAGAAATCAAATTCCTCTTCATATTCTGAAACAATCACTGGTAAACTATGCACATAATTCAAAATAGAAGAATCACTAGAGAATTTTTGCATATAATAGAATGAGAGTTTTTATTCAATAACAAAGATTCGAATGTCTTCTTCTGCTCAACCATATGATAAGATGAGATATTATAGATCTCATAAACTTCCGGAGTAGCAGGAGGAGTCACTCAAAGGATATTTTCTTCAATTTGAATTGATTGTGGGGAAGATTATGCTTCTTCTTAATCTTCAACAATTTGCTTTGCCATAGGAGAGGGCATGAAATCATCATGCTATATTTTAACTGAACCTGTCTCAACAGCTGGGATTGGGGACTCATATCCCATATGAGTGCTAGGTCCTCTTGATAGAGGGAAAGTGGTGAAGGATTGTCTGGAGGCAACCATGTGGCTGGATGCTCCATAATCTATCGAGTAAGCCTTCGACGGAGTGAGTCTTGCCTTCAAGGCATGGAATCTTTCATGGTATTCATTTTTCTCTCCATCATCAAACATATCTGCACCTTGTGGAAGGGCAATATTGTTCTATACAAGGAGATTTTTCAACTGGTCGAGGGTCTTCTTCATGCACTGGCTTTATGGATGAAATCCTCTCTTACAGTATGGACATCTAGTATTTTCTTTTCTGGAACCTAAGGCTCTAGTGGAATACTTCTAACTCTCTTTAGGCTTCGAATCGGATTCTTTAGGATCCTTACCCTTATGTCTCCCTTTAGCTTGCACTTTGGTAGAGTCTGTCACTAGGAGAGCTTGGATTTTGGAAGTATGGAGGACTCGCATATGGACCAACTTATCTTGCTCATGTATTAAGGACTCGACAAAGATATCAAGTGAGGGAATCTTCCAATTGTGAATGGAATCTCTTTTGAAATGCAATATAGAGACAAATACATAATACTCAGTACCTAGTTTTCTAAGAATGGAGAGCACATGTTGCTCATCCTTTCTTTCTATTCCGTACTGTCTACATTGAAGTGCAAAAGACTTAAATTTTGTAAAGAATTGTTGTATAGTATAGAAACTGCTGGGTCATAAGGCTATCAACTCATTCTCCAAAAAGTGTCCTCGAAGCTCATCTTGCTTTCCGAACAAGACTTCAAGCTTCTCCAAAGATTCTTTGGGAGTCCTCAAACCTTCAAGGTGAAAGAGGAGGTCTCTGGAGATGTGAGCACATAGAAAGCCAAAAGATTCATCTAAGCGGTTCAGAAACTTGTTTTTCTCAGCTAGATGATGGGGTTCTGCTTCCTTTTCCATTTTCATCCTGAACAAGCCCTTGTTGTGTAAGGAAACCTGCATATTTTCCCTCCCATCAACATAATTGAAGGGTGCTAGGATCCGGGGTGTGGAACGTAGATAATCCATCAATTCTCCTTCTGATCAAACAATATCTTCAATCAAGCTATGTAGCACCTATAGAAATTCATTTCAAAAACAAAACCAATTCGCACTATGTTAGAATCAAGCCTTCCCTCTCAACATGTACACTTTTTTAGGGTCCGTCACGATCGCACTACCACTCTGAATGAATTCAGAGGAGGCAAGGCACTCTTTGCGGGACTTTTGTGGAAACCCAACTGCTTCTGGTGTATAATGGAGAGTAGATAGATTTGAAGCTTGCCTAAGGAGGCTGTAATACCATATTAGAATTAATATGCCATTGATCTTCAAGAAATGAGTGCTATTGGATTCTTATTTATTTACAGTGAAAAGGAATGAATAATACCCACTGAACAAAACAAATCTCACAACAAATGGACAAGAATTGCGCAATATAATTATAGTATAAACTTCATTAATACCAACAGTATACAAGAGTGTTACATGAAGGAGAATTCGAATAATGAGGGATGAATTCGAATCTACCAACTCAAGATTGTCTGCATGGATAACTAGAAGTGTCTAAATCTCTATCGGAGTTCAACAGGCTGACTCCAGATTTCTAATTCAGTCTCTCAATTAGTTACAATCAATCAAACCAGTCTAGCTGTAGTAGTAGGTGAGAAGTAGGTGAGAACTGAAGCCTTCCCACATGCAACCATGCATAATTGGAACTATTTGAACTGGAGGATATATAACTGAAGCATAACTAATCTTGACTAGTCACCAACTGCTAACAACTGAAGAAGGTTGGTGCCAACAGTACCAGTGGATCCTAAATTTTAGGGATGGGTCTAGGAGGCACCTAAACTGATGCATGAAGCTGCATTCAAATTTAGTTAGCCTCTATAAGTGTTTCCCACACTCTGGTGACTGGTACATGTGGCCCCATTAGGCCAAAGGGACCCTACTAGTGGACCCAATAATAACTAAATGACTCCTAAGTTAGGAAAATATAATCTAATAGACAATTTGGACAAGGGAGGATTATAAATCCTAAAACATCCTACCAAGGATCTTGTCCCATTCTAAAATTCTTCCATTTCCTACTCTCCATCACAACCAATCCTCTATAACTTCAAAATCCAGGATCACAACTTTCCACATTATTGAGACATTCCTAACAGATTTGTCTCTGATTCTAAACCATTATTCAATAGTAAAAGGGAATATGTATTTTTGGTGGAAAACAACCCAAAGACCTTTTCCCCTCAAAATTCTCCAAGCGCCCTTGGATGCTAAAGATTTGGCATAGTAGTTGGGATTCTTTAGGTCCCATCCTCCCACTTTGGCCTTGTAATCTTATTCAATGAAACCCAATGGCAATCATTTCCCTCTTGATTGTCCTTCCATAAAAAATTAAAACTCAACATCCTGATTTGATCCAAAATTCTAGATGGAACAGAGGCCAAAGACACCTAGTAAATTGGTATAGCTTCCAATACATATTTCATCAAGGTTAACTAACCCCCTCTATATAAGCACTTATTGCACCGAAGAAATTATTTTTTCTCTATCTTACCTAAAAGCCACACCCAATCCCTCATATTACAAGCATTTGGTTTTAAAATAAATCCCACCTAGGATATCAACCTTAGTAAATTCAAGGTGAGAGAAAATCCAACCAATAAACTCTTCATCCATATTCATTAATGAATTAAAAGATTTCCTTACACTGTAGATCTTACCTACAGTCTCTACAAACAAAGACACAAAACCTTGTATATATGATACTTCCATCCTTGACTCATTAGAGAAAATCAAGATATCATCTACAAATAACAAATGAGGAACATAGATAGGACTGCTAATTGCTATACCTATGAAGGATCCATTGATATTTGCTTGAAGAAAGATTCAGGCCAGGTTGGGAAACATCACCGGAAATTTCACATTTTGATGAGAAGTGATTTTCACTATCAAAAGCAGAGCAAAGAGTTTAACATTCCATGTGCTTTAATAAAAAGTAATTAAACTGAATTATCTGGTATTTGAGTGCTTTAGTTTTATATTTTTTAGAATTACAAATATATCCTAAAATTAGAGGTGATGGGTATGATGGTCATAAGATGATTAAACAATATTTATTTTTTAGATTGTAAATATTTGTATATTCTAGTATTAACATTAAAAATGTAGTTATTGAAAAGCATTATGAAAAATGGAGTTTTAAATGTGTTTGCATCCCAAACCACTATGTTTGTCTTTTTGAACCTACATCCAAACTAACCAAGTCAACAAACACATAATTTAGAATTTACAATGGCGCTGAAAAAATTTGAATTCAAAGAATGCACACAAAATGGAAGAGTGCATGCATTCTAAGCATGTGCACATTATTGCCAATGTCATGGGATCTAAGGTGGGTATGGGATCAGTTAGACCCATACCTAGTGCTAAAAATGATATAGAGACACATATCCATGGTTATAGGAAAAATATGCATTCAAGAAGTCATTTGTAATGATTCAAGGCATCATTGTTTGTCTCAAATGCTTAAAGGATTCCTTTACTACTTAAGGCGTTAGTTTCATCCATGGTCATGTTAAAGGCCTCAAGATCCATACCTAGTGCCAAAATCCTCATAATTGTAGAAAAATCCTTTCTTGTAGGCTAAGGATACCTTTTGGTGATTCAACACATTTTTTTGTCCTGTTTTGAGATTTGAGTTTTCGTCCTTAATCATAAAGATCATAATGGTGCCCATATGCTCACTCAAAGGACAAAGATCACCACATGGACATTGTGTTCTAGAAGTTTCGTTTGTTAGAATTTGTGGATCACTAAAAGAAATAACCAAGCCCATAAACAAAAAAAAATGAATGTGGATCTTATTTAACCATGGCGATAATCGATCACCTCTCAACCATAAACAATACAACACTATTGTATCCCCCGAGTTCAGACCTTCTAACATATATCAATTTACACATCCAGATAGTAGTAGCATAAACCCCAAGAAAACAAGAGAGAACTTATTCTATGCTAAATAAACCCAGAAAATAGTCTCCTAATGGATGGAGTGAAATTCCTTATAGAAGTGGCGAACTAGTATGTTGTTGGGGTGTGAAAATGAAGGTGAAATTTGGTGAGGTGCCTTCTATTTATACTTTATGTTGTGGGCAATTTAATTTTCCATTTGGGTCATCCTTTCTTCTTTACTGGGGATGAATTCTCTTATTTAACAATAAAATACATTTTGTTATTATATTTTATTGGGTTGACTTGTGTGAGTATTCCCCACACATTTATTGCACCAACACTCCCTCTTATCCAGGGAAGCATCATCGGTATTATCATATCGAAACACATCTGGATATCATTAATACATATCGGTTGTCTAGAACATCTCTATAAAGAATGTCTTCTCAATCCATCGATAAGTCTCAACAAATCAATCTTCATGCATAAACTCAATCCAGTCTATCAAAGAACATGCACTAGATCCATAACTCTGCCCTGTCCATCGGGTAGTGGCTTGTGCATCAAATCAACCCAGTTCGTTGAGGAACATGCACCAAATCAACATGCATGTGCTCAACATGCTTCAAATCAACTTAGTACATCAGAGAACATGCACCAAATCAACCAATCTATCAATGGGACCATATAAGAGTACCGGTGTGCACCAACCACTCCATCCTATATCAGGATGTCCGAGAGATATCCTCACTCCCTCTTGGAGTGATCGAGAGAATGCAAAAAATCTCTCCATCCCATCTCAGGATGTCTTAGAGATATCCCCACTCTATAGAGTGTTCGAGAGCATGCGCTGGCCTCTCCATCACATCTTAGGATTTCCAAGAAATATCCTCACTTCTTTCGAAGTGATCAAGACAATGCATTGGCCTCTTCATCCCATCTCAAGAAGTCCGAGATATATCCTCACTCCTCACAGAGTGATTAGGAGAATTCATAGTATATGTATAATCATCCTTCCCTATTAATGAGGGATATAGTCATAGATCCAACATCCCCACTCCTTATCAGAGTGTTTGGGATCAATATCAGCCTTCCCTCTTACCGAGGGAGTCAATCATGGCACCAATCTCCCCATCCCTTCACAGGATGGTTGGGACAAGGCATTGTCCCATTCTAAGCCAGGACTTGATGAGTCAACAAATAAGGACTAATCTCCCTATCCTATATCAGGAATGATGACCGGGGGAAGACATTGTCCCACCCTTGCTCGTTCAATCATATCCAAGTCATAATGACAATACTGAAGGAATGCCCGATGCTCAACCTATAGGAGGATAGTGTGTGTAACTGAGGGAAAATATTCTCACCCCATCACAAGATTTCTAATAAGAGTATCTCCCAACTTCGATTCATTTACCCCTAGCCAAATCACACGGATAATATTAGGGGAGCACCTGCTTGATACATCAACACCACTCATTAAGGTCTAATCTCCCCACCCCATCACAGGGTCAGAGAGAAAAGTGCGATACCATATTGTATCATACAGGTACTAATATGCTCTCGTAGAATCTTCTAAGAACTTATAGACCTATAGACATATAAGCAAACAGAGGCATCAAATATATCGGGGTAGACATTTATGTCCTGCCATATTCTAGATATGAAATGCATATAAATGAAAAAGTAACAAATCACTGGATTGAATTCATGCACCTGTATGGGAGAGTATCAAGATACTAGTCTCCCCACCCCATCATAGGGTGTCTGGGAGGTCTCCCTCTATGTTGGAGCACCTTGCTCCCTCTGCATTTGGGCATCTTTCTCCTTCTATAGCTAAGCATCCCTCTCCCTTTCTAGAGTAGAAAGTAAGTATTTGTCAGTCATCATGCTAGATCTACTCAGGATCTCATCTATGTTCTTCCTTAACTTAGGAAGACATCATTAGGTTTCTACCAAGATCCTTATCTCAAGGGCTAACTTCCTCTGTCTTGGTGAGGAACAGATCACCAATATACAATATCACGAATAGGGGATCATCGTCAGCAATAAGTCTCTAATCCATTTTTCAGGACTCCAATTGGAAATCAAGTTGTCTTCCATATTCATCGAAGGAAATGAACATCTATAGTAGAGAGACCGACATCGATTGGATCCTTCCACTCCTAATCACTAATATCTATATGAGATTCTTTAGGATTGTGGTTCATGTAACCACATATAATTGTATGTATAAGGTCCTCATCTATCTACTATTATTGCTGAACATTCATGTCTTCCATTTAATTGCTTTGTATGGAAGTCATCCTTCTTCCTGATATGTAACCTGGGTTGAGAGTCATGCTCCTAGAAGCTTCCCATTTTCGATCAATTTTATCTCTCTCAACCACTTAATATCAACGAAACCTATATGTCCATCAATTTTCCTTTTGGACAAGTCTCATCATCCTTTTCTTGTAGGTCATAGCACATTGTAATTTCCCTACAAGTCAAATCCCATCAAATTGTTAGTGACATTGCATAATCAAATTTAATTAATACAATGAAAATAGTTCACATAGATATGTAGGAATATTAACTAATCATTCGACACAAAGTATGTATGGTAACTATCTGGATTCCTGTTATCTCCATTAGAACATACTATCAAGAGTATACACTAATATAAACATGTTAGAAGGAGATATCATCTGAGATGGGTTCATTGAATGTTATGCAACATTACAACTATCTAATAATGGGCCTGTTATAGAGAGAAAATTCCTACGACTTAGGGTAGACCACAATAGATTGAATGACACTAGAAATCAATCCACTTCAATATGCCAGAGAAACAAATGATGCTAACACAAAGGGATACAGAACATACCTTATTCCGAACGATTGTAGTAGATCCCCGTTGAGCTTTTCCAACGTGCTTATGCCTACAATTCACCCTTAACAACAACGAACAAGGAAAGCATGATATATATTAAAGTGTTAGGCCTACTCTAGCATATATAAATCCAACATGTATAATCAAATACAACTATATCCATGGATCAAAATATTCATAGTCATACACATGTAATGGACGAGAAATTGATATTTCTATTAATAATGAACATATATAATAGTGAAAAAATCTATCGACACCTCGTTGAAATGGAGAAACTGAGTCTTGCACCTGGGCCTCCACCACTTAAATCCTTCATCTCAATGGAAATCTTACAAAGAAATGACAAGCTTGGGAAGAGAAACAATGTGTGCTCAAAAGGACAAAGGGATGCAGACTCAAGCATAAGCAAATGAGGCAACAATGAACTATAGTTTCCTTTCTCTCTAATGTTCTCCTCTTCTAATGCATCCAAGAGGCTCAATATATATCCCTTCAATATGCAATGAAGGGTTTATTTGGAGTGTTTCCAGGCATATGGAAGGCCAAGAGTCAAGCTATTCAGGACTCATTGAGGAAAACTCCAAATATTTTACTTTTTGTGCACATTTCCTGATGTACGTGGGCTACAGTGGAGCAACCTGCGTGTACATGTGGCTTTTAAGCTAAAACCTGCGTATGGAAATAAACATGTGTTTCTAAGGGATTTCTTGGATAATCAAAGTATAATTCGAGAAATGGGGGTCCAAAGAGTCTACAGAGGGACATGGGAGGCCATAAAAGTGTGATTTACCAATTGTGGTAAAATTAACTATAACAAATGTTCCCTAATGTGTAAGGTCTGAGGAGTAATATGATGGCCCAAATACATTATATCAATCCCAGAAGTGGAGTAATGAAGACCTAGGTGGAATAACTAGCCACTCATAAGTACAATACAATGATAAATCTTGACATGTGACTACAAATATACAGTGTAGCAGTCCCGAATACATAAGAGTACAATGGCCATGAATAGGCATAATATACATATTTCATATGTGGTAATCGCCACGTAGAATATATAGTGAACAAGATCTCCATAATGGATAAAGAAAAAGGAGGTAGCATATGTGGAATGCCACCAAGCTCAGAGGTCTTTTACGCAAACTGCTACTGGTACATGTCCCATCTCGTGAATAAGGGTGTTGAGGTTGAACATGATGGTCCATCGTCTGATTATCGGTCATTGCTATATACCATTAATAGACATGAGATATCCCACCGATAATGGTAATGATAATCATGGTACAAAGTGCAATCCAATAAGTGTGAATAGTAGAACACTTGAGAGAGTCCATCGATTAGGGGACATTGATGTATTCCCAAAACTATTGATGGTGAGAGGACCTTCCACTGATGAATGCAAGTATCAAGGCACTTAATGGACTCTAGAATCCTATTCTAGAATAAATGATCTAAATTCAATGGAATAGAATCTGCTAGAAGGAGGGAATTAAGGCATCCCACATCAACCAACACGAGGTACACAACAACGTTGGATAATTTGGAAGAACTTGAACGAACAAGATGTGCATGAACCTGTAACTGTATTGAAAATGGCCGTCATGAAAAGACAATATAACTAAATAATGCCCGAATCGGGCTAAAACTCCTTTCGAACAAGAGCATAAGGCATATGGTGATTGACATGAAGCATAGACTTGACATGCAAGTTGGGACAACTCTGCGACACAGGAGGCATCAACAAAGGCTCCATAGAGACTGGAAGCATAACCAGTCAGTGGATAAAAATCATAATAACGAATACAAATCCTAAAGTCATACTAATAACCCAACCAATGGATGGAATATATAGTGCTCTGTTCGAAGGCAACACGACTCAATAAATTCCAAAAGTAATATCATTTCCCGTCCGAATTTTTATGTTTTTTAATCATTTGGACTTTTTCATATTAGGAAGCTCAAAAAAGAATAAAAGTGCTTATAGTACATATCTAGAAGGATATGAGTGTCGCGGGAAAGAAAACCAGTTCCAAGCAGTGCAACAAACCTATGCTCAATGCAAGGAAGCATGTGCAGGAGAAGGACACTCGGGGGAAAGTCTCCTCCAGTAGGGGATGACCAAACTGCAAAGGATATATAAAAGGATCTGCTTGGCTAGGTTTGAGATAAGCTCAAGCTATATGGATTATAACTCTAAAGCGGGGAGCTGACGTAAAGCTCAATAAGGAAAGAAAGCGCATGATAATGCAATTACAAATTGATATAAACGAGAGTCCCTATGGGAGATGGCCAACATAGGGATCAAGAGAGAATATGAGGTTCTCACTCAAAGACATGGCATGATTACAAAGGGACTCCAAGACCTAAGGGAAGAATATTGACATGGGTACCAAATGACAAAGCGGGATCTACCTAGAGCACCCATGAATAGGAAGGCTCTACCACTTATGTAAAGCTACTTCTAGTCACAACATGATGGTTCTGTAACATTACAAAGTGGGTTTGTACCTATAGTTAGGGTGACATGGTCATAAGGTGATGCAAAATGCAATTGGAAATGTGATCCTATCCTATATGCCTGTTAAAAATGATACCTATAATAGATATGAATGGGTTAAGTCCTTGACAAAAGTACACTCGAATCAAGCCCCTACACCACAACATTAGGCAAAAACAGTTCAAAAGAGTTAATAAGGGTCAAAACTATAGGCTAGTGGGTAAAAATTCAAAAGGAATTTTATAAATAGTGAAAAACTCATGTTTTACCATACCATTTTGACTTTTCACCACACATAGTGCATTGGAGCCATTTTGAGCCACGGACTTCAAACACTGATTCTGGGAGCTACGGGAAACGAAATCAAGAACCATCGGAGCCAGGTAAATATTAATCTCACAATCAATCTTTTTAATGTTTTTTATTTCAATTTTTACTGGTTGATTATTTAATTTGGAGCACCCCTACTTGGGTATCTCGGCCCATGTGGATCACAGATCATCAGACTGTGTATAGGGCTCGATATACACAAAAAAGTAGTGATTTCTGTGTATAAGCACGACTATTAGCAGGGAAATTCACATATGAGCACGTGCATACCCAAATCTAAGGCAAATTCTCATCAAATCTCATGGTTTTTTGGTAGAATGGTGCTGCAATGGCGTGAACGTGTGCATGAAGAAGTGGATGGGGTAGTACAAGGTGACATGGCTACTCAACAAGCATTAAGAGCATGTGGTTTGTATAAATTTTGGCAACTTGGGAGATTGAGGGATAAACCAAGACTTCTTCAAATTCTTGTTGACTACTGGGATCTAGATATAGAAGCATTTCAGCTGGATGGGATGCCCCTAAGGCTTGAGGTAGAGGATGTCTATTTCATCACTGGACTATCCCACCGTGGAGAGGTAGTAAACTTGAGGGCTAAAGGGGTGGGAGGTGGGCTCACCATCGATGAGTACATAGCCATATACTACATTCCATACACTGAGAAGGTTAGGAGTTAGGTTCCGATGAAATCTATCCGCAGTCTTAGCCTCAAGATCATAGTGTTAGTGCTAGCTAGAATAGCTGGATTGGAATATCTTCACCAATATTCGAGGCCTTTGATGTTCTATGCAGTCAAGTGCATGATACCTACCATATATGACCAGAGTACTTCTTTATTGAGAAACATGAAGCACTAATTGATTGACTGTAATCTAGGTCAGACAAGAAACTTTGTGTTTGCCAGCATACTGAGTACCTTTTTCTTTGAGTGGGTACCAGGCCTCATCCCAAGAGTTCAGATTCTCCCTCATGGTCTACAGGATCCATCCCAGACTCACTGGGAGGTTGTGATGTAATGGCTAGGGGGAGGACGTGTGGCTACACCCTACCCACTTGAATTTTAGCACTGGTGGAAGAGACAAATCGTGGCCATAGATGACTACCCCTATGCAAGGATAGACTTTCACGATGATCCAGATATGCCCATACCATAGGGTGATGCATATGGAGACATAGGTAAACAATCTAGACTTTATTTTATTTTCTGAATTATAATTTTTTTGGATTTTTTGATATAATGAAATAAAAAATATGTTTTTGGGTGGTGACATGTACTAATACTGATTATGTGCATGCAGATGTGGGACCTAGATGACCCAATGGTTTCCCTCAACATCGTTAAAGGGGATGGGGTGATGATATATAGGGTGCAGATGCAGAGCGTACGCTCCAAAGCATACACATGAACTTTGTATGTTTGACACACAGGGTTCCCATGGTGCAAGTTGAGGACTTACCTGAGGTGATGTAGAGGTAGGTGGTGGTAGTACCTCGTGCATGGGTTAGATTATTTAGATGGTTGGCTAATGTCATTGTTTGTTTTCATGATAAACACCCCGATCAGCAGGCATAGAGGCCTAGATGTACATTTTGTATTGACCGTGTAGTGTTTCCTTGGTGGCTTAAAACCCCAATTTTGTACCATGAAATTTTTGTACTATGACACCATTTTTGGACTATGTTTGAAATGAAAGCTTATAATGATCGGTTTATTATATTTACATGTGTATTTAATTGTGAATGTGATGTATATTCTTCATTGTTGATGTAACAAATGCCAATCTAAAATGTAATTTGCATAAGAATTGGCAACATGATTGTAAATCTTAGGAATGCGAATGTATGTTAAGTATTCAAATTGTCATTCAAACAACCTTACTTGCAAGAATATTCATAATAAAGTTGGACCTCTAACACAATACATGCCATTTAACTGTAATACCACTAACTACTAGTCAAGACATACCTCAAGAGATCGAATACCATGAGAGATGGCATCGTGTAGTAACTCAATCACGACACTATATTCAACAACATTGTTGGATGATGGCCAAAGACATACACCTCATGAACACACGACATGAACCATAGGCATATAGATCACCCAAGCAACCGAAGCTGAGTTCTGGGTGTGGCGGATGGCACCGTCAGCGTATCCTACATATACCAAATACTCTGTTGACATCTTCCACTAAAAACAGAAGTAAGTCAACAAACCGAATCAATACAAGGAGGCCAAAACTAAACTATGCAACTATACAATAATATACAAAGTATCATCCTCGACTGAGAATTACACATAGTACTTTTTAAAATAGAGCCCATTTCTAGGCTCCACCAAGGCTGTCCCCTCTTAATCCACTAACTCGTAAGTGCCCTTCTCTAACACTTGTTTAACTATGTAAGGACCATGCCACATGGGGTTGAACTTACTCACCCTTAACGGTTCACTATATTGGTCATATAAAAGAACCAAGTCACCTTCACTAAATTTGTGGGGATGGATAGACTTATCATACTGAGCCTTAACGTGACGTTTGTTTACTTCAAGAGCCACTAAGGCATCCCAACGCTGCTCATTAAGGTGCTCTAAGTGGGCTAGACGTTCTTCCAGGTCAAAAGACTCTGGTAAGACTTCTACGACTAGTTTCAAAGAAGGTATCTCACATTTAATCGACAATATTGACTCCACCCCATGTACTAACTGATATGGAGAAAAAATAGTGACAGTATTAACAATGGTTCAGCAAGCCTACAAAGTAGGGTAAAGCATAATGTGCCATTTATTCTTGCTTTGTGCAACGATTCTCTGCAGAATGGACTTAAGTGATTTGTTTACAGCCTTGACTTGTCCATTCGCTTGAGGATAATAAGAAGAGGAATACTCTTGCTTATACCCCAATTTGGAAGATAACATGTCCATCATATTATTTTGGAAGTGCTTGCCATGGTCAGTGACAAGCTCTCTCGGGATACCAAACCGAGTAATGATATGATTGAATACAAAGTGAGCGGTCATCTCACCATCAGCTTTGATAGTAGGCATAGCCTCTTCCCATTTTGTGAAGTAATCCACGACCACTATAATGTGATGGTGCCTCCCAACTGAAGCTGGGTTGCAATTTATAAAATCAACTCCCCACTTGGTGAAGGGTCTGACATTGATAATAGGGTGTAACGGGGCTAGATGTGAATGAATGATCTGTGAAAACTCCTGGAAAGAGTGGCACCACCTGACCGCATTAACACAGTCCTTGAAGATTGACGACTAATAATAACCCGCTCTCAATTTTTTTTGGTATGTAGCAAGCTGAATAAATGACCACCACACACCCCACCGTGGAATTCATTAAGCACATTCTCAACCTCTTCATGAGTTAAACATCAACAAAAAATGGAATCCACCCCACGACGATACAACGTTTCACAAAAAATGAGGTAGTTCTTAGAAACGTGTTGTAAACGTTGATGCTCATCCTGTGAGAGGTGAGGAGGGACACTCAAAGTATGTAAATAAATGATAATGTCACCATACCATGGATCCACGATTGAGATAAGGAAGATATGCTCATCAACAAAAGAATTTTCATGGTCCTCAACTTCATCCAAACTAGATAAATATGACATGAGATCTGCAAAGATCAACGATTTCTTTGATTTTGCCAAATCAAATTCAAGATTGAATTCTTGCAAGATAACAATCAATTTATTATAGTTCCCCCCTATCATCTGTTTGGTTAGGACAAACAAAAATGGATTGATATGAGGCACAACTGTAGTTTGGTGAAGGAGTATGTAATGTCTCAACCATTGAACTGCATGGATGATAGCTAAGGCTAGCTTCTCAACATGAGTGTAACGAAGTTCAACATCAATGAGGTTTCAACTAAGATAGTAGACAACGTGCTCTTGGAGCTCTTTGTCCTCTTGAACCAAAACCATTCCAATCGTCTCTTGAGAGGCGACCACATGTAACAAGAAATCACGGCTGTATTCGGGTGGACTAAGCATGGGGGCCGATGCCAAGGCTTTCTTCAATGCATTGAAAGACTCATGGGCTCGCTCATCCCAGATAAAAGGAGTGTCCTTCTTCAAAAGATGCATGAAACCTTGGTCAAATTGGTGAAATTAACAACAAACCTCCGTAAGAAGTTAGCCATACCTTAAAGACTCTGAAGGTGTCTAATAGTGCACGAGGGATAAAATTGAAGTATTTCCTCAAACTTAAGAGGATCGACCCTAATTTCCTCCTTACAAATGATGAATCCTAATAACCGAACCACTTTCACGCAAAATATGCACATTTGACGGTTCAAACAAATTTGATAATGATGACATCTCTCGAAAACCAAGAGAAAATGATCTAGGTGATCCACTCTCAAATGAGAGTGAGCAACTAAATCGTCTATATAAACTTCAATAATCCGCTTAAGTTCATGAAAAGCAAAGGTCATTGCTCATTGAAAAGTGTCTCCATGTTTTTAAGGATGGAGGGAATTTTCGGTATGTAAAGGCACCCCAAGGAAAAATGAAAGTTGTATTATGTTGGTCCTCAGGCTAGATCTGAATTTGATTGTATCCCAAAAAACCTTACATAAATGAAAATACCTCACTTACCGCACACTCATCCAAAATATGATCAATGAATGGTGTAGGAAAATTATCTTTAGGACATGATTTGTTCAAGTCTCTAAAGTCAGTACATACCCAAATGGTTCCTTGCTTCTTATCAACCAGAACGGGGTTGGATACCCATTCAGTCAATGGAACCAGATAGATAAAGGCATCCTTGAGCAAATTCTCTATCTCTGCCTTAATGGCAGGTTCCTTATAGCGATTCATCGCATGTAAGCATTGTCAAACAGGTCTAGCACCAGGGTAAGTTTTGATTCATATTCAACAATCCGAGGGTCTATTCCTGGAATAATTTCATACGACGAAGCTAAGACATCAAAAAATTATTTAAAAATATTAGTGTGTGCCTGAATCTCATCGGGGGAACAATATGCCCCAATGTAAATGTTCTCAACTTTTCCAGGAGTTCGAGAAATGTTGATAGGGATAGTCGGTGACAAATTAGCCATGTTCCCTTTAGCATATATACCATGAGTTCCTATTGGGACCATGGGACTACCAACATTCTCACTAAGGGTCATCCTAAAGACATCACACTCGATCCGTTCAAGCTCTGGGAGGAAATAAGAGCGATGGTGCAAGTCTTCCCATGGCCGTTCCAAACCATTCATGGATTTGAAAATCGCTTCATCGGAAGGAAACACATCATCGAAGCAGTCATGTGAGAGTGATGACAGAACTGCCCAAGCGAGCAGTGCAAAAGTGCCTTCCTCTTTCGTCCACGAATATGAAGGAATAGGGTCTGTAATGGGATTAAGAGTAGCTTGATAAGCGATCTCCACCACAGATAACGACATCTCCATCTTGGTAGGTCTAGGATCTTCTTCCGAAGTACTCAGAGAAGAGAGAGTCCAAGGATCCTCTAATTCACAGTTCGAAATGGGACTGAACTCAACAAAAACGATTCATTACCAAGAGTGGAACATATAGTCAAGATTGGTGCAGAAATGTTAAAGGATCCCATTAATGACAGATACATTCCTACACCAACATTCTCAGTTTCTGGCTGAGAATGATCAATAACCGGGATGATGGATCTTGACAATGATGATGACCTGGAATTATCAAATGACTATTGTTTGATCATGACAATCATATCTTCAAAAGGGAAGAAAATCACATGGAAGAGAGAAGACACAACAACTCTCATATTGAAATTATAGTTCTGGCCCTACAAAAGATTATAGTTAAGGGGCGCATCAACCAACTTGACCTTGATGGAAACAATTTTCCCTCCCAATTGGACCTGAAGAGAAGGAATAATACCATGCGGTCGAAAAGAAATTCCATCAAAAGAATTCAACCTGGTCCCATATTTCGACAATGGGGATGAACCAAGAGCTTTCCAATAGGTTAGAGACATCACTGAAGCCACAACGTCTTCATCGACCACTGTGCATTTGATCGTGTTGTTCATATACTCCACATGGAAAAGAAAGCAAGGCTGGATTTCATGGGTTTCAAATTTAATCATTGTGGAAGGATGAGAATTGGTCATCCCAATGTCAGTCAATAAGGCCTTTCTCTGCGAAGGGAAAGTCTGAAGGACTTCAAGAACTGACATTGCACAAGAAGTTTGACCCAAATCCTCTATAATAGAATAGTGTTGGGTGGCTCAAGAATTAGGATTGTGGCCCTAGCACTTTAGGACTCCTTTAGGCACACGAGGTATACCTTTAGGCTTGTCAATATGCAAAGTGTAATGAGGATTTCTCCCTTGTTACGTGCAAAAGAACCATCCTTACGTCAATGAGACTGTAAGGAAGGGTTCATGAAAAAACTTAAGACAACAAATAATATTAGTAAAACAAAACAAATATATACGAGGGCTAAACTAAAGCAAAATGCAAATAAACTAAATATTATACCTTTTCTCTTGAAAGTGGGCCATCGTGGCTGTCTTGGAAGGTGCTCGAAAGTGATCTGTCTCTCCACAGGTTGGTTCTCCAGGTGGGTACGGAGGGTGTTTCGACATACTAAGTGGGAATGGTATGGCAATGGGGTAGAGGAAAAGAGGCGTGTGAATACCTGAGAGCTAAAGGTGTGTTGACTGACTCACAAAATGGAAAAAGGTTATGAAAACTGTGTTTGGGAAGACCTTCTCAATGTGTTTATAGTAAAGTTTCAAGGATTTTTGACCCAAGGTTAACCCATGGTATTTTTCTGTGTTTTTTTAATCTGATCTCTTTTTAGGGTTTTGGAACAATTTTTAGGGGTTTTGACCATATTTAGGGTTTTTGACCCCTTTTTAGGGATTTTTAACCCTTTTTGGAAGAGAATGAGGGTAAACCATAGTAAATAATAATGTTTTGGACCTTTTTTGGTGGAAATACAATTGTGAAGGTCAAAAGTAAGGGAAATATGGTGGAAATATGATGTATGTATGAAGTTTAGGCCATGTAGAGATAGGTGAGCAATTTTTTGTGTTAACAGATTTCCCCTGATATGTGAGGGCATGGGCTCATCATATGTATGATGGACATCATAGGATCATAGGGATAGTCGAGAGACCTGGAGAGATCTGCGGAGAAGTGGAGCTTCCTCGTTCGAACCACGTTGGATTTTGGTTTTTGTATTAATGGTTTCCATCAATGGGTGAGATACAAAGAATGTGTGACATGTATATGGATGAGGTGGGAATACCCATGCTTGTAACAATGCCAAAAGAATAAATAATTGGATCAAGGATAAAAACATGGGATACGATCAATAAAATATACAAATGATGATACATAATGGTGGCCTCAATAGGAGGCTGAATACAATGTTGATCTAAAGAACTGATACATAGGAACAATGGCATTCTCATGGAATGCAATTTGATCACAACTGATGCTTTGCTGAATCTAGAGGTGTACATATATATGGACTCAATGACTGAGAGTCAAAATATCTGTGGTACCATATGCCGCATCAAGTACTGAAGATACATGGAAGCACAATACTGGGAGCTTCCAAACACTGTCGCCAACGCAACCCATAAATCACAAGGGACATGAAACTGTGTGGGTCCCATAGTAGACTCACCAATGTGCTAGAGTCAGGTGACAACCGAGGTCTTTGAACAAATAATGAATAGACCAATACCCTGTACAAATCTCAACGGTGTGATGCTGTTGTTGAAGTCGAGCACATGAGACACAACCTACCCGAGAGGCACTAATGACTCCTCTCAAGTGGTCCAAGGAAATCATCAAGGAGGTGGATGAAACCAGAATACAAGGACCTATGGGTCTATCCTCTGGAATAGATGTGTTGTTGTCGACAGAGGGAGACCTACAACTAACCAAGGAAATGATGTGTCCTTGACTAGAAGTGCGAGGGGATAACCAAATATGTGTACCAATTGGGGGACTGACACACTGAATGGGGGAATAGGGGCATGGGAGTACGAGGGACACAAACTTCCTTTATTCAGAGTATGATGATAGGGTTGACCTATTAACAAATGAAATTGATGCATGTGAGAGGGATCATAGTTGTAATACCGGGAATGTAACTACAGATGGGAAATATTTTTGGGAGGTAACTGGATTAGTGATATCTAGGGGATCCAAGGAAGACTCATTGTAGAATAATCTGGACAAAGACGACCCAATGGGAGAAAGATGCTGAACTGTGATATATGGGGAGGTGCCTAAAGACACTGTTATTACACGATCTTGTGGATTTTTAGTGAGCCCAAGAAAGTAAATGCTCGATTGTGTTTTCAATTTTAGAGAGTCTAAAAATAGGAAGAAGACTCCAGTGTGGTTTCTTTTTTGTATGTAGTATCCTCAGCCCGTAAAAGGATAAAAGTGTACAAATGAGAGCTTTCCAAACCTTTGGGTAAGGAAGACTTATTTACCATCGGTATTCCAATCAGGACAGAAAATGTTAAACCTATATTGATTGGACGGTCATTCAAGTAATTTTACAAGCATGAACAAAACCAATATTGCTCGGCGATATTTTCTTGAGGAGAAGGATGGAAAAGAGATTAAAGACAACCCATAATGAGCTTTTTAGTAAAGTATGACCCCAATGTCTGAGAAAGCATAAAAGGATGCAAAGGGAAACATTCCTGGCCCGAGCGTGCCAAGGGGGTCCTTTCCTTATGATAGTCTACATAGTCCAAAAAATTAGATAAACGCAGCTACATAGATGCCCTTTCAAATACTTTAAGGAGCATGAAAGGAAGAAAGCGTGCTCGATGATCTTTTCATTCTTTTAGGAGTTAGAAAAGAGCTTAACAGAAACTCCGTAAAGGTAAATCAAGTAAGGGATAAGTGTTCGATATATGGAAAGAGGTTATGTTGTGAACATGGGTGAAAGGAATAAATGTAGAACAATGATGGGGGCCCCTTGTGGGATGATGGATGGTGGTAATATATGGCTGAATGTGTAGTATGGATGGAGTGGATGGCTCGTGAACATGCCAATACATACAAGGGGAGATTCACATGATGGCACACAAATCGGGGTGACTTTCGAAAATGTCCCAAAAAATCATAATGAGAGCACGAGACAAGGGTCTCATCAAAAGACAGACGACAGAAAACTGAACCCGGTGGTGCAAACGACGTCTCAAACGAACTCTTACTCTAACTAGCAGCTACTGATGATGCCCCTGGTGCAGTGGTGCACAGGGAAAAACTAGAACAAATGGAGGCCTATAGGTATGGAGCTAGCTCAACGTACAAGGTGTGATTCATTTGGTGGTACCCAAATCAAGGTGACTCTGATAAATGGCTTGAAGAAAGTAGGGAGGGAGTCAATCTAGTATAGGTAATCTCTTCACCCAAGATATTTTTTCATAGTGGTGGAAGCTTCCTATCCTCATAAAGGATGATCCATATGTGAGCATGGAATACCAAGGAGATCTTGGAGACACCTTGACCTCCAGTACATGTCTAGGGACCTAACGGTATGCTAGCATGGTGGTAGCTAAATCATACATGTGACATACTATGTGCATGTGCAGACATGGGACAACACCATCTAGTAGGGTACCAACAACACATGGGCAGGGTGGATGTGTTATATCCACTTGCTCATGTGCAAATGATGAAACAAAGTTATACAATGGAATCATTGTGAATAGACATGCAACAACTACTAGAGGGGGTCACCGACGTGTGGTAAAAACAAAGGAAAACAAAAAAGAAAAACTATGACACAAGTGCGGCATGGTGAGCGACTCAGGCATAGGACCTCCAACGAAGGAAATTGGCCTTTCCTTGGAGACTCTACAGTTGGAGCAAAGTACATGGGGGGTGAAGATTTAGAATGGATTGAACCTTCAAAGGATAAACCATAATCTCTTTGTGAGATACGATGAATCCGAGTAAACACCCGGTAGGGACACAAAACACACACTTGAGGGGGTTCAAGCATATGTTGTATTTGCGACACTGCAAGAATACTTGACGTAAGTCTTCCAGATGCTATGAATGCTTTCGAGAGTGAGACATGGGGTCATCTAGGTAGACCAATATGATCTGGATAAGGTCATGGAAGTAGTACATCATGGCCTGCTAAAAAGTGGCTCCAACATTTTTAAGGCCGAATGGCATGAATCGATACAAAAATGTGCCCTAAGGGGTGGTGAAGGAAGTATTGTACTAGTCTTATTTCCAGATTTGAATTTGGTTATACCCAAAAAAACCATCCATGAAAGAAAAGACTTCATGTCCCGCACATGTGTCAATGATCTAGTCAATGAAGGGAGTGGGGAAATTATCCTTGGGACAGGCCAAGTTCAAATCATGGAATTTAGTACAGACACGAATGATACCCTATTTTTTATTAACGGGAACATGATTAGAAACTCAAGTGGTATACATGATTTGGTATATGAAACTGACTTTGCACAGTTTCTCGATCTCAACCTTTACAACAGGAGCCTTTGCAGGGTGAATGGGTCTTTTCTTTTGGTGAATGGGTGCCACATCATGCCATGTGTCGATACGATGTTCGATGATGGATGGATCAATCCCATGCATCTCAATATAGGACCAAGCGAAAAACATCACAGAACTCCTAAAAAAGAGCTTTGTAGGAAGCCATCTATTTAGGGGAGTAAGAGGCTCCAATTGTAATGTCTTCAACTACCTAAGGGTTAGTTGATATGTTGACCTTGATTGTTGGTGAACTGTTAGCCATGTTACCATCTTCGAAGGCATCGGGTGCCTGAATGGGGTTGTTGAACCAGTCGACTTTTCCATGGATGAAGTCTTTGGATTCAATGAAGTACTGGTCCGACGATGAAAGAGGTTCATCCAGAATAAAGAATGAGTAGTGATGCATATCATCCGAAGGGTACTCAGGAGCTGATAGAGCTTTAAAGATTTCCTCATCATTGCTAAAACACTATGTAGATATATCAGAGGGATCTTCTATGTCCAAGGGGATGGAAGGACTAGCAGAAATGGAAATCATATATATGGTGTTGGACGTATCTGCGGAAGAAACTGGAGGGTGAATCTCGTCATGGATGGTGTTGTCGGACTCGCGAGAGTTTTTTCGAAGGTTGCTAAGGGAGTATGGAAACTCGAGAAAGTCAGGGAAATTTTGGGAGGAGTGGCCATACAAGACACAAATCGCACAAGGGTGGTTGGTTCGTAATGACTTGTTCCTAAACATCGGCGGATTTGGGACAGTGACTACTGGGGTCTTGCCAGATGTATCCATAGCATCCATATGGGTGTGCAGGATAGGAAATTATGGACAATTTTGGGTTGCGTGACCTAGGATGTCACATAATGCTCAAGGGGGGGTCGACTGAGGTTCAGTTGTTACTTTGGCTACCTTTCCCTCGGTCCTCTTTGGGAGAGGAGGGGCAGACTTAGAGATGGTTGGAGTCTTTGATGGACTAGGATGTGGGTGTGACACCATCTCAATGGGTTGAACGGGAGTCAACACAACCTGGGGAATCAAGGGTTGGGTTGGTGGTTCGAGGTACCACATGGGAATTCCCAGCATAAAATTGGGTAAGTTTATAGTAGCCATGACAGGCTTACTCACTATGTCGAATGGTGGAAATAGGAAATGAATCGTATGGATTGGGAAGGAACCCCAATAGTTTCCTGGTGACTAATGTTGAGGTTTTGACTGAGTTTGTGATGTGGTCGAAATGGTATTGGATGTGATAGTACACAAATTTGAAACTTCAGTTGGTGGAGGTAGAGGTAGCAAGGAAAAAAATGGCGTCCGTCATGGGGGTGTTGGAAAACAGGCCTGGGCCAATAGCAGACAAGGATGGAATGGACATGCTGTCAATGGTGTAGTTGATAGTCGAGAGGATGTGTTCCGATGTGGTCGATCCCTCAGGATCGTAGTAGGTCAATTGGTCGACAGTGACGATCTTCCCATCATGGGGGAACATTAGTAGTCGAAAGATGATAGAGGGCATGACTCGCATGGAATACATGTAGCTACGTCCTAGGAGGAGGTTATAGTCAAGTTGGAAATTGATAACCTTAATGTCAATCAACACGGTTTGATCAGCTAGTTCAATAGGGACATTCGTGAGAATACCCTATGGCCGAGTGGAACAACCATCATAGGCGCAGAGAGTGGTGGTAGATGGTTGAAGGGTAGGGGACCCGAGCTTCTACCAAACAGTGGTCCACATGATGCAGGTGGAGGCCCCTTCATTGATGATGCATCGATGTATGACCAAATTTTGAATTGAGATCAGAACCACGAAGGCGACGATGGAGGGAATCCTAGGTTTTCCTTGATCCAAATCGAATGTGATTAATCTGGAATAAGAGGGATCAACAACACCTAGTGCGGAAAATAATGATTTACGCTGTGTTGGGAAGGTTTTAAGTAATTCCAAAGAGGACATGGTGGTAGGATATTAGGCCAGGTTGTCAACTATACTGTAGTTGAGGACAACTCTGGTAGTAGCATTGTTGGCGATGCAACGCATAAGGAACTGAGGTGCGTTAGCTGATCCTGTGGTGGGGGGTCTGGGTAAATGTAAAGACATGGATGCGTTAGTAGAGGTAGATGCTACTTATGGGTCAGAAAGTGCTATGGTGTATCCATACTGGTTGCGCAAAGTCTATAGGTTTACTTATTTGAACTACATGGTCATCAGGTGATGGACACCAGTCTCTGCAAGAGGGGCCATATCAGGAGCCGCGGGAATGGGTGGGGGAAAGGGTTGGGTTGAAACCATCCCTTGGTGTGGTAGTGTATTTTGGAGCACCATGGGTGGAGTCCTTGGTGGTGCGGGGTTAGGATGAGCTGGAGAAACCATGTTTGAATCACGTTACTGGTCATTCTGGAGAATTTGTTGCATGTAAGCCATTTGAGGGAATTGATGACTAGTGTAATGACCATTGCATATAACAAACAAATGGTTGGTCCATAGCTGTGGTTTCTTCCTAGGTTGGTTGGGATGCTAAGGATTCTGTGAAGGCTGGTCGACACCGTTATTGTTTGGAGGATTGGCCTGTTGGATGCCTCCTTGGGGCTGATTATTGCCTCGCTTCTTTCCTCGTTTGTTCTTTCCTTGCCCTTGTTGGTTATTGGGGGAAGGTTGGTTGGGAAGGTTTTGCTGAGCATAAACCTGTCCTGTAGAAACTGGAGGAGGCAACAATTAAGATGGGGTGGGTTGCATAGGTGGTACATAATAGATAGGGGGATGGAGGAGCTGCAAACTTGACCTACTGGCAAGAACATGACCGCGCCGAATACGTCAGCCCATGGACATGATGAATTGGTGTAGGAGGTGCATATGAGTGGGTGGATCCGAACTGATCCATCATCTATGAGTAGTCGAGAGAAAAATTGGGATGGGAAACAAATTGGATATTACCTGGGTGTGGTGGCATCATAGGAGAGGCCATGTAGAACTTATGGTGTTGTATGATAGATCCAATGACTCCATCAGCAGCGTGGGATGCCCCCGGTGTGTCACGACGAGAGGTGTCATCTCTAGGAGCACCGGGAATGATGGTATATAAATACCTAGACTGGGCATAGATCAAGTCAAATGGATGAGCCTTTAATATAGCCTCCTCGTCAGATTGAGTTTGCTTAGATGCAATGTCCTTGGAAATGGGTGGGAGTAAGGTTTTCAAAAACTAGTCAAGGAAGATCCTATCATCCAACTGGATCTTGCACAAGCTACGTCTACATCGCCACTCATGGATGTGATCCATGATGTGGGTAGCTGTATTTTGATGACAGGATAAGAGGATATCCACTCCCTCGTCATAGCGAATGTGTAGTTGAAAGTATTGGATTAACATTGAGGCGAGTGAAGAGAAATCAGGGTAAGTGGAATGAGGCAATTCGATGTACCATTTGGCTGCAGCACCCATGAGTGCGTGCTGGAACAATATCAATCTCATAGAGTCATCCACTATGCTGTTTGAGGAACACCATAACTGGAATGCCATTATATGGTTCTGGGGGTCCTCACCTGCCTTTCCCTCAAACTTTGGGATGAATGATGGGAGTTTTGTAGGCATGGCAGGCTAGTGTGGTTGATGATTGATAGGGTCATTTGTTAATATTTCCAAATCTAGCAGGTTAAGACTAGCCATGAAAGGTAAGCTAGACCCGAGGTTGGATCGGAATAGACCATCAATGGTGTTATTGTTTGCAAGAACATAGTTCCCATGCACGGTTGGGGGTATATGAGGATGACCCCCCATTGTGGGGATAGTCAAGATGGACGTGGAAGGGCCACTTCCCCCAGGCGGAACATGTGGAATGGTGGAAACCACGGTAGTTGGTGTGGGGATGCCACTAATGCGTGGCATGCCAACAACAACATGTGTAGTGGTGATGGGACCACTAGAGGGGATACCCGTGACGATGGGTGACAAAGATGTAGGGCCACTACCAACTAACCCTCCATAGAAGGGATCTAGATGTGTGCCGTAAATGGGCCTTTACAGGGCAGTGAACAAAATGAGTTGGGATTGGTAGGAATTTGAATCAGACTAAGAGGCTGTGTGTGGCTCTAAGGGTGGTGAGTGACATCGAAGATGGATTCAACAATGGCGATTCAAGGAACTGAACTGAGGGGTGTCCCCCCTAAGCTAATAGGAATAATGTGGTGGAGAAATGGTGGTTGTGGTAGTAATAGGAGATGAATATGGACCCCGATTTAAAATGGATTCCTATTGGTTCAAAAGGGGTCACTCGACCACTAAGGCTGTCTGACGGCTTACGCATTGGGGCAGTATCCCTCACTCCATGGCGCAGGTAAAACTGCTAACCGCTTGGCCACAAACGATAGTTCTTTGGTTTTCCTCATGGGTGGGAATCTAGTCAATCCGGTGGGGGTCGTTGCCATTTTCGCTTGGAAGGTCCTCTCAATGGCCAGCTACTTCGGGGTTCCTGGGGTACTCCTCATAATTAGTTTTAGGGAAAATCCCAAGTACTTCCCACAATTTTACAGATGGGACTTATGTCCCAAACCGAATGTGATTATATTAATTGATTCTTTTTAATGGCTTTGCTCAGGGTCATGAACTGAGCGTGTTTGTTTAATGTTGTGAGTGTATGTGCATCTATATGTAAAAGGTTTCCATCCAATTATTGAGACAAAATGGGTAACAAGGGTATTTTGTAGGAAATCAACAAAGGGTTTTAACAGAGCAAGTCTAGACAGAAAATCAGCAAAGGGTTTTAACAGAGTAAGTCTGGACAGAAAATCAGGTCTGAATAGAGGGTTGGGATAGACAAGGGTCTGAACCGAGCACATGAAACATGATGTAGTTTGACAATTGCACCTGTCGGAGGAACATGTGTGGTATGGGTCTCACAAAAAAGACATGCAGAGGTGATCTAGATAGTAAACAACCGAGTCATGCAAAACAGAGGGTTTCACATGATTGGGTCGCTCGAAATAGGGTTACAGGAGCGACTTGGGTCACTTCAGGCATTGAGACAGGCGTGATCTAGATCTATGATCTAGGTCGCACGTATTAGGGAAAAAGTTGCGACTTGGTTCATCCTTATTGGGGTGAAAGAGGTGATTGAGTCACGACTAATAGCCTGATAACTGCGGCTATTCTTGGACAGATAAAAAACAGGAAAAGTGGGGCCAACATGGGCCACGGGAGCAGGCACTAATGGAGAGGAGGTTTATATCAGCCTCATGTGGGCCCGATTGGTGACTGTTAAGGGAAGAAACTGGAAACAAACCTATAATAAACTTGCAAAATAGGGATTGTTATGGAAGGACCAGTGGAGTCGAAAAAACTGTAACATGGATTTCTCCCTTGTTACGTGCAAAAGCACCAGCCTTATGTTAATGAGACTATAAGGAAGAGTTCATGAAAAGAATTAAGACAACAAATAATATTCGTAAAACAAAACAAATATATACGAGGGATAAACTAAAGCAAAATGAAAATAAACTAAATATTATACCTTTTCTCTTGAAAGTGGGCCACCGTGGCCGTCTTAGAATTCAACTGCCTCTCCAGAGGCTGGTTCTCTAGGTGGGTACGAATATTGCCTCAACTTACTAAGTGGGAATGGTATGGCAATGAGATGGTGGCAAAGAGGTGTGTGAATACATGAGAGCTAAAAGTGTCCCGTCGTACTCACAAAATGGAAAAAGGTTATGAAAATTGTTTTTGGGAAGACCTTCACAATGTTTTTACAGTAAAGTTTTAGGGATTTTTGACCCATGGTATTTTGCTATGTTCTTTTGATCTTATCTCTTTTTTAGGGATTTTGACCCTTCTTATGGTTTTTTAACCCTTTTTGGAAGAGAATGAGGGTGAACCATAGTAAATAACAATGTTTTGGACCTTTTTTGGTGGAAATACAATTGTGAAGGTCAAAATCAAGGGAAATATGGTGGAAATATGACGTATGTATGAAGTTCAGGCCTTGTAGAGTTAGGTGAACAATATTTTGTGTTACCACAAAGGAACCTTGGGAGGTGTAGGATATTTCCCCACGTTGGGTTGCGATGAACCATAATCTTTAGCATGCGTCACAACATTTTCAACCGACATCATGTTGATACAACTATGGCCACTTTCTATGTTCGACGGGTTTTTATTCCAAAGTCCACGTTCCTCGAATTCATGTTTTGGTTATGCGGTAAAGGATCTGTTAACACAACTTGGATCTGTTCAATGAATTTCGAGGCTTCATTGATACAGGGGCACAAGTAAGTGAGGTGATATCCTCCACAAAGCTTGCAAGGGAACTTAACCTTACATTTATACTGGTTATCCCCCCCAGCATTACCACTATTCTTTTTATCATTAGCATTCTCTTTTCCTGCTCCCACCCCTACTTTTGTTTCTTCCCTTCTTTTTGTTCCATCGAGGTTGTTGGTTACCCTTATAGTATGACGTATGGACTAAGAGAATATCCACCATTTGGGTGGGATTGGATGAAGCCATAGCTTGTCTAGTCGCAGACTGATTAATCGAAAAATTTCTCATTTGATTTGTAACTTGGTCTACGAATTTAGTACTTGCAGAGCCAACAATGCCGTCAGCATGTGGCCTAGGTTTAAACTTAGGCTCTAAGTTAGACCATAGAGTGTTAGGTATAATCTCATACAAGATCCCAGATTGAGCGTAAATCAAATCTAGATGCTGAGCTTGGAAGATAGCCTCTTCCTCATTCATGACTCTGGATATCGAAACATCCTTCACGATATATGGCAATAATGACTTAAGGAACTATTCCAATAGAAACTCGGGTAGAATGTTGGCCTTAATAAACTTCTTTCATCTACACCACTCTTGAATATGGTCAGAAATATGTGTGGCTTTGTCTTGCCGAAATGTCAACAAGAGTTCGATACCAGCATCATAACATACTGGTAACTGAAATTGGTTCAAGAAGGTCATGGTTAGATCATTAGAGGTTTGATATGTGCCCCTAGGCAACTCTATATACCATTTCTACGCAGGTCCCGTGAGGGTGCGTTGAAATTGGTGTAAGCGAACTGAATCATGATTCAAAGAATTGGAAGAGAACCATAGGTGGAAAGTGGTAATATGTTCTAGGGTCCTTGCCATTCTTACCTTCAAATTTTGGGATGTCAGAAGGAAGCTTAGTGGGAACAATCGATCACATCAGATCATGAGAAACCATATCGTTGGTCAACTTTGATAAATCAGGTAGATTCAAAGTAGCTAGGAAAGGGATCCTAGGTTGTGCCATTTGGTTCCATGCTCCCTGATAGGATCGATTCACATAGGGTTTGTGGTTGTAAATATCGTGGCCTTTTCCAGTCGGATAATAAAATCCTCCCATCTGACCCATAAACGAATACATGGGGATAATACAATTAGGAACACCTTGAGACTGGAGTGCTATATAGCCTAAATTATAATACTGATACAAGTTTCATCCCCCAAGAACATTAGGAGGTACATAACCTCCTGACATTGCAGGACTGATAGATGAGGGGACAACATGGCTAGAGGCAGTACTTCATTCAGAAGGACCGTGCGGGTTGTAAGGAGGGCGTGTCATGAAAAACACATTAAAAGGAACATGTACAAAATACAATGGAACATATGACGGAATGTATGATGCACCTCCAATTTTCACATGTCTAGGGTCACCTCCATTAGAAGGGATCCCAATATTATGCCTGGATGAGGAGTATGGAATTCCTCCCATGAAGGGTGCGGAAAGTGCAATATGACCACTACCAAACCGATTGGCATGGAAAGGGATGGTAGTGCCCCCATGAACACCACCAGGACCGACACCAGTATTGACGACAGATGATGGAAAAATATCAGTCATATCTGGCATGACATATATAAAAGGTCTAGAGCTAGAGGGAACATGGTGAGTGTCACTATTTGGCCAAGGTAAGGAAGACCTCCCATATGTAGCTGTAAAATCTAACAAATGGGGTTGTGAATTGAAATAAGTGTCTCTCCCATGAGGGTCGATTCCAATCGAGGTTTCAGGTATGCTGAATGTCACGTTCCCCATCTCAGAGGATGGAGAAGGAGGGACCTCCGGGGTCTCAAATGTATGACTCATGATGAGATTGGTGTGTGAATCAGTGTGTATGACTATGCCTAGAATTTCTAGTCCTCTTTTGAGGATGAGTAGTATATGCACAAGGAAAAATCCCTGCTAGATGACAAGAATGACATGGTGCTGGAATTTGCTCCATGATGACTCCATAAAAGTTAAAAGACTTAACCAATAATGAACCCTAAATAAATCTAGTGCACAAAGAGCACACTCCTAAGAAAATATAAGCCAAGTGCAAGCAAGCCAAGGGGATGATAAATGAGATCTAGAATGTAGTAGGTATGTCTCTCCTAGGAGAGGCCTAAGACTCCCATGCACTACAAGTGGAGGTGTGTAACCAATTATAGTGGCCCTCAGCTTCAACACGTAAAGCGATTTTGATGTTCGACCCCTGCCTAGGCAGGACACTCATAGAATAACCTATGCAATTACCCCCTGCAATACCTAGGTAAGGAAACTAAGGTCACCCTAATATAACCAATGCTCAGGAAGATAGTCACAGGTGGGATCTACTGTATGGGCAGGGTAAAAAACCCCAAATCTTGAAAAAACCAAAGGTACCTCAAATGCCCCCAGATATGAATAATATCTTGGAAGTATATCCAGTGATGCACAGAGAGTGGCAAGTGGCTATCCACACCAAAAACATGTACGATGCCTTGTTCTTAACTCCTATGTAAGAATAGCCTCCTAAGAACACTAATTATACCAATGATCTCACTCTCTCACCTGGACAGACACTTGCTTGTTTTGTTTAGTAGTCTTGGATAAATTTACTCACAAAAACATATTCCAAGACTCTAGAGCCTAAGCTTGTTGATGCATCACTATCAAATAAATAGTGCAATTCATTTTGAAATAAGTGTTGATTTTAAGGTTGTGATTACTCAAAGGAAATGGTCGCGCAACTAGTGATGTTATGAATCAGCAGTAAAGTAAATATGCACACCTAACAAATGACGCCAAGTGCAATTCATGTTGAATGAAAAAAGGGTGTGCCACTATATGAAATGCAGAAATTTTCCTTCAAATGTCAATGAAAAATTCCCTATATGAAATCCTAGCTACTGTACAACTAAAGAAAACCTAAATGTAAGTACTAATCCGTGCACATGCATCATGCATAGATATGAAAAAACAAAATATTTTTGTAATAAACGGTATGTAAATGCAATAAAAAAGACTCTATAAATCTCTGACCTTGCAACAAGTACCAAACATAAGCTAATCAAGACACTGAGACAAGAAGGTCTAATGCACTAATATCAAAACAAAAAGAGAGAAGGATGACAATAACAAATTTGACCTAAAAAGAAAATAAAAAAGGTCTATGGCTAGAAACAGAGGCAATAGACAGACCTCAAAAGCATCCAAGAAGACTCAACAACATTTAAAACCCACCCAACATCTCTCAAACATCAAATTCACACTCATAAGAGGGGCAAACCTATTTGCAGGAAACCCATGTGTATACGCAATTGTTTGAGGAAAATCCAAGTGTATACGCGATTGTAAAGAAAAAACCCACATACAATAAGAGGAATGGGGTAAAATGATAAGATAAGACTTAAATTACTTCAACATGACACTTGGTCGTGCAACTAGTGATGTTATGAATCAGCAGTAAAGTAAATATGCACACCTAACAAATGACGCCAAGTGCAATTCATGTTGAATGAAAAAAGGGTATGCCACTATATGAAATGCAGAAATTTTCCTTCAAATGTCAATTAAAAATTCCCTATATGAAATCCTAGCTACTGTACAACTAAGGAAAACCTAAATGCAAGTACTAATCCGTGCACATGCATCATGCATAAATATGCAAAAACAAAATATTTTTGTAATAAACGGTATGTAAATGCAATAAAAAAGACTCTATAAGTCTCTGACCTTGCAACAAGTACCAAACATAAGCTAAGCAAGACACTGAGACAAGAAGGTCTAATGCACTAATATCAAAACAAAAAGAGAGAAGGATGACAATAACAACTTTGACCTAAAAAGAAAATAAAAAAGGTCTATGGCTAGAAGCAGAGGCAGTAGACAGACCTCAAAAGCATCCAAGAAGACTCAACAACATTTAAAACCCACCCAACATCTCTCAAACATCAAATTCACACTCATAAGAGGGGTAGACCTATTTGCAGGAAATCCGTGTGTATACGCAATTGTTTGAGGAAAATCCAAGTGTATATGTGACTGTAAAGAAAAAACCCACATACAACAAGAGGAATGGGGTAAAATGATAAGATAAGACTTAAATTACTTCAACATGACACTAATGGGATAACATAATTCTAGACCCGACATGGAAACAAAGAGAAACATAGAGCAATTCAAGCACATTGTGCACCGAAACCCCAAATAAAAACAAGGAACCTCCCCAGCAGAGTCACCAATTTTGTTACAAAGAGAAACTTCCTATGGCTTGGGGTAGACCACACCAGACTGAATGACACCAGAAATCAATCCACTTGAATATGCAAGAGAAAAAAATGCTGCTAACACTAAGGGATACAAAACATACCTTATTCCAGACAGTTGTAGTAGATCACCGTTGAGATTTTCCAATGCACTTGTGCCTACAATTCACCCTCAACAACAATGAGCAAGGAAAGCATGATATATGTTAAAGTCTCATGCTTACTCTAGCATATATAAATCCAACATGTATAATCAAATACAATTACATACATGGATCAAAATATTCATAGTCATACACATGTAATGGATATTTCTATTAATAATGAACATAGATAACAGTGACAAACTATGTCGGCACCTCGTCGAAAGAAAGAAACTGAGTCCTCCACCACTTCAATCCTCCATCTCAATGACAAGCTTACAAAGCAATGGAAATCTTGGGAATAGCAGCAATGTGTGCTCAAAAGGAAAAAGGGATGCAAACTCAAGCATAAGATAATGAGGCAACAATGAACTATAGTTTCCTTGCTCTCTAATGTTCTCCTATTCTAATTCATCCAAGAGGCTCAATATATAGCTCTTCAATAGGCAATGAAGGGTCGATTCGGAGCGTTTCTAGGCATATGGAAGGCCAAGAGTCAAGCTATTTGGGACTCATTGAGGAAAACTCCAAATATTTTACTTCTTGTGCACATTTCTCGATGTACGCGGGCTATAGTGGAGAAACCCACGTTTACATGTGTGTTTTAAGCTAAGACCTGCGTATGTCAATAAACAAGTGTATTTTAAGGGATTTCTTGGATCACCAAAGTATAATTTGAGCAAGGGGGGTCCAAAGAGTCTGCAGAGGGACATGGGAGGCCATAAACATGTGATCTACCAAGTGTGGTAAAATAAGATATAATAGGGCCTATTATTTAATAAAAGAACTATACCACATGCTCAACAAACTTCCTAATTCTAGGAATATATATTTGCATATAAAATATGTTAAAAAATAAACAAATCTAATTTGTGAGAGCAATAAATCCAAATACTTATCTTTTATTGCTTTGTGGGTGGGATCCCACTACCTCCTTGTTGGAATCATGGGATTCATTTGATATTCATATTCTTGTTGGAATCCCATCACAATCTAGATCTTCATTGCTATTGATAATCACGCCATGGGGAGTACTAGAAGGATAACTATGTACGATCATCATTCCTTGACATCTTATGAGAAGTGTGCTCATAAATATCTACAGTTGAGGTTTCATGCTTCGTTTTATTTGGACCATGACATTGACTAAGATAGTATCCATATTTATGACATTTGAAGCACTTAATCTGTGAAATATCCTTCTTCTTCTTTTGTTTTGGAATAGGGATAGATCTTCGACCTTAGTATTTCTTGTCATGAAAATTTATTCCTTACCTTTTCCTTTCTTGACATGTGATGTAAGGGCTTGAATTTATTCATGTTGAGTTCCATGTATTCTATCTCTTGCTACAAGTTTTGTCTCTTCTTGCATGCAAACTGCCCATATATGATCAAACTTGGGAAAGTTACCTGGGTTTCACACTACGACTCTGAATGAATGGTTACCAAGATGGAGGGAGACAATTACGAGTGTTCATGACATGTTCTCTACCATCAAGTGGATCTCCAATAGTGCTTAGTTCATCTCTTAACTCTGATATCCTCATAAAGTAAGAAGAAACTGGTTCTAACCTTGGAATCTTGAGATTTGATAGTTGATTTATCAAAGAAAGGGAATGATTGATATTTCTATATTCAGATAAATTTATAAAGGATCTAAACATATTGTTAACAGTATTCTTTGGATATATATGAGGAACCAAATGGTCTTTTACTGAATCTACTAATATTTTCCTTTCCATGGCATCATTCTTCCTCCAATGAGTCATCTTGACTTCTTCTGGTTATGGAACCTTCTCATCCACAGAATTCAAAATATTATTTTCTTCTAAGATAAGACTAACCCTAGACTTCCATGAGATTAATTTGGATGTCCCATCAAGTCTATCTTAAAACTTAATGCCAATCATCTTTACTACAAAAAATGGAGCATAAACCCTAGCAAGAGCTAGGCCAAATTTGAAGTGTGGATACTTGTAAAACTAAATCCATGGATAATTGTGCCCTATCAAGGCAAGTTGGAGAAATATAAGAACAAGCAAAAATTATGGGTAGAAGGGCTTGATCTAGGAAGGCCTAGTTCTTGATCCCAACAGTATTAGGTCAAAAAATCAAACTTCACCAAACTGGATTTATCCTCCACAGAAAGATGTGCCCTCTTAAGGAGTGTTGGTCAATGCTCCTTTTAAGGTAAATTAAGGTTGAAAACACTCCAAACTATGGAGGCCTAGTTTCTGGAAATGGCTTCTTTTAGCACTGCTATGATACCATGTTAGAATTTGTGGATCACTAAAAACAAGTTATATAACTTGACGATAACTTTATATTCAAAACAAGAAATCTATCCATAAAAACTCATATTTTTGGTCAAAACCACCAAAAAACAACCCTGCATCGAAAAATGATGCTACCGATAGCAACAATTTTTTTTTGTAGCTAAAACTATAACTTTTTTGAAACCTTGGGTTGCATCGCTATAATCAAAACCTTAGAATAGACTCTGAATAAAAAATGGTAGCACACATATTTCACCCATTTTTCTTTCTGGAATAAAATTACAAGTTATTTGACATTGTCACCTTAACAACCAATGCCTTTGAAATACGAATGCCAAAATCAACCAACGAATCGAAAAGAGGTGTTACTGATGACACATTTTTTCTTTTCCATGTTACATTTGAAGAGGTTTCCAATCCATGCCATAAAATACTTAAATTTTAAAAAAAAATCTGTGAAAGTGAAAAAATATTCAAGGAAAACTGAAAATTTTTTAACTGAAAGAAACTAATAATAACCAAAATTGAAAAATAAATTACATTTTGAACATATTTCAAAATGGTCATTTATGGTGGTCTGAGATGTCATTCATGGATCTTGTTCTTTAAAGTTTCCCTTAGAGACTAATGCCTAAGATTCATCAATTAACCATGTTTAATCCTTAGATCTCCCTACCTAGTGCTCAGAAACTCCTATGGTACCCATATCCTCACTTGGAGGCCAGGGATACCCTTAAGATGCTAAAGTGTCATAATTTTCCTTCAATGCCTAGAATATTCATTTAGGACCTCATGCTTGAGCTTATTCCCTCATTTTTGAAGGCCACATGACTTAACCATGTTGCTAAAAACCTTATAATGGGGCTTGTATCCCCTCTCAGAGGGTAAAGATCCAAAAGTAAGGTCATGTGTGGTAGTTAGAGGTTGTGTTCATGTTCCTTAAGTCTTAAAAACTATATTTAGGGACTAAGGCTTGAGTTTCCTCCCTTAACCATGGTCAAGGTACTACGATCACTATTGAGTGCTCAAAACATCGTAAAGATGTTGATTGTACAACATTAGGAGTCATTCTTGGAGACTTGTGTTGTATCAAGTTAGGGACTTGTGTGGTATCAAGTCCTGACATTGTGTTGTATCAAGTCATATCTATTTCCTCATATATTGAGGTGGGATGCATGTACTGTAATATTTTGTTGTATCAATATTGGAATCTTGTGTTGTATCAAGATTGGAGTCTTATGTTGTATCAATATTGGTCTTGTGTTGTATCAAGACTACGGTCTTGCGTTGTATAAAGTATAGACTTGTGTTATAACAAGTCAATGATTCTCATAGATGGTACCCTATGAGAATGGATCTCCAATTATGGAGATGGACTTGTGTTGTATCAAGTCATGTGGTTATACTATGTGATATATTTCTATTCATGGTCATTGAGTGCTATAAGTCTCCTTTAGGGATTAGCTACCCCTAGAGTGAATTAATTTAGCATACGACTATATGTCCCAGGGTAATATATATGATCATCAGTATGTATGGAATAATTCTTCTGAGTATGATTTGATAAAATGGATAAATAATACACATATGGACCATGCATTAATTATTTAATGATAATGAGATAAAGCATATAGAAAGAGAATTTGAATTTCCCATGTAAATGTCTGACTGAACTCAAGTTATAAAGCTTCAACAAAACATGGATGTCTCAATCAAAGCATTAATTGAACCATTAATGAATGCAATCATTTAAGTAAATAAGAGCTTATTGTTCATTAATCAACATGCATCATTTAACTAAAGATATCCATGCAAAAGTTAGTAATAGAAATTGTGCATGGATGGAACTAAGAGTGAAGCATTGACTTAAATTAGCATGTTAAAGTGATCAGTAGTCAATTAAAGCTTGAGTTCAATTCAGATTCAGTTCAAGTTAGTTAACATTCAGTTCAACTAAGTCAACATTCAGTTGAAGTCATTTAACATTCAGTTGAAGTCAGTTAACATTCGGTACAAGCCATTTAACATTCAATTCAAGTAAGTTAACATTCAGTTCAAGTCAGTTAACATTAAGCTCAAGTAATTTAACCTTCAGTTCAAGTCAGTTAACATTCATTTCAAGTCAATTCACTTTTAGTTTAAGACAATGAACATTGATTTAAATCTAATTGAGGAAAGTAAGGATGCTAATGTTTGCATGGAGAGAGTTCTAGTTATCTCCTCCTTATGAATGTACTACATGGTGTTGTCAGTATTTTACTGAGCCTCCTATGCACTACCTTCTGCATGCTAGGAATTTTGGCTTGTTATTAATATGCTAGGAATATGGCAAGTTCAATACAGTTGCATACAATTTTTTTTGTAGTGTTGCATTAGATATCTCTTCTTTACTTCTTAAGTGATATCTCTTATCGAGAAATATGCTTATGTGTTGTAAACCATTCTATGCAAATCTACCTATCATACTCAAAAAATTGTTGGGTTTTTCATTGTTTGTGCTTGGAGGGTTTTCCCAGTGTATATCTTGTCTCTCATGGTTGATTGAATTTTATGGCTGATTTATGGAGCTGATTTATGTGGCTTATATATTTGTGAGATTTACATGTGGATGATATATTTATGAGATTCATATGTGGCTGATATATTCATATGTGGTTGATTTATGAGATACATATGTGCTGAAAGTGATTGATAAAAGTTTTAAATATCAAGCTTATCCTATTTTTCTCAAACATCAGCGTGGTATCAAATCATAGGGCGTGAAAAAGATTAGTTTGCACAACAAGCTAAGCCTACATAGATATTGAATATTTGAGCAAAATATTGCAGCCATGACATTGATATTCATTTGGTCGGAATACCGCCTTGTAGGTACTTCTAACTTCAATACATGCCAAGGAAAGGGTGTTGAATATTCTTGAAGAGCATAATCTTAATAACTATGTATCCATAGTGGAAGAGGATCCTACCACTAATGAAGGGGAAATCAACTACAAGAAAAATCAAGCAAATTCCAAGCATATCACCTTTGATTTGGTTAAGGACTATCTCATATCCACGATCATTATGTTGAAGATTGTAATGGAGTGTTTTGATACACTCACCAATATTTTCAAGAAAAAAGGCCCCGAGTCAGGAAGATGGGAACATCCAAAGAAATGTTGTGTACACTAAAGAGGAGAATTTTGTACCGACAACAAGGATGAAGAAAGGGAGAAATCCTTTCATTACAAATAAGCTCTTCCATTCAAGTGAATAAATAACGACTCTGGTTTTATTCGCAAGGGAGCAAAGGTCAAGAGGGATCCCACAAAAATGAAGAAAGATAAATACTTTATATTTTGATTGTTATATGCTGTTATAAATCATATCTAAAGTTTTTTTAATATGTTTCCCAACTATCATATAGAGATCTGTATTCCTGGAATTTGGAATTGTGTTGAGCATATACATTATTGTTTGTATTTTACTAGCATATTGTCGTTCTCATGAGTCCATATTGTATGATATAATATAGGATTGATATAAGACTTATGTAGGACTGATATATACTTATATAGTACTGATATATGACTTATGTAGGACTGATATATACTTATATAGTACTGATATAAAGCTGAATTTTTTTCTTTCATAAGACATGATATAGAGGGATGCATTCTTGCTTCATGAGCCATGAATATAGGACTGCATGATTTCTCAGGATATATTAAATAGAGGGCTTCATGCTTGTTTCATGATATATGAATATGGGGATGCACATTTCCTTCATAAAATAAGACTGTTTGAACTTATATAGGACTGATATATGGTTTCAAAACATCACTAAATATATGAATGGGGTTATGTCAAAACATTGATTTAGTCTATATACATAACCATGAGAACCATTGTCAGTATGTTGAAAGTTTTCATGTGATTACATTTCTTGGTTACATATTGTTATTAATCATTTGAATAAATTTTCACATAGGAAAAAAAATATGCCATGAACTACAAGAAGAGAATGATGTGGAGTCATTCAGATGGTTGATATTGAATGTCATGTCCCCATTCCAACAGGTCTACTAGTTGACAATGTTTCACCCACCTACTAGTTCCCTAGGTTGGGGGAGGAGGCATTAAATATTATAATAAGGGATCTATGGGACCCAAGAGAACCTTAGTTTATAATTTACACATTAATTTGGCTCACAAAAATAATAAATATGGTGAAAATAAAGTGGCATTGCTTCATAAGGACATTTAGAGGTCCATGGGGGCCTTGGGTGGCTAGATTCCTCCTTACACATGTCATGACTTAACCCCAAATTCAAAATTATGAGTGATGAAATGTTCTTGGAAGGTGAAGAGTCATAAAATAACATATCATGACCTCAAGGATTTGAATGGGTGAGGAGGGGTAACTCCCCATAGAAGAGGAAGAGTCTAGGAAGAAACTAGGTGCCATGTGGAGCTAGATTCCCTGCGCTTTATGACAACAACGATGGAAGATTCTTGACAAGTCAGACCTAATTGAAGACATGATTGCAGAACTATGAAAAAATGACATGATTGCATGGGTGAATCATTCATGTCCCTGTAATATGTCTCTAATCTTCCATTTAAGTTGAAATCATAAGTTATACATATGCACATGTCCACATTTCCAAGCTTTATTGTGATTAGTTTCCATGTGATGATTTTCCCTTTCAATGGAGATTGTATATTTGATGTATATTGCAAATTGGGTCAATGTTATATGTTGTTAGTGCGATATTGAAATGAATTCAATGATATATATTCATATTGCTCCGTTATAAACCATTATATGCACCATTTATGAGTCGAAGTTGAGCTTTTATGTGTCATTTCCCTTAAGCAAATATCACCGAAATTATGCATTCGAATATGAAGCTTTAACCCTCTATTGAAAAAATATTAACCACACCAAATGGAAGTAAATGAAGTATAATTATAGTCCCCATACTTTGTTCTGAAATTTGATATGTTTTCATAGGATTTGGAGAGTCATTTCTGCCCACACCCTAGGGGGAATTGCATCATAAATTGATAGTGTTTTTTCCCTTTTTGCCATCATGAACAAATAGAGTTGCATATGTATATGAACTGTAATAAAAATATACCATATTCAATTGAAGATTCCTAATATTCCCCACACCAATACCTACCAAATTTGAGACCCTCTTGAGCCATTCGAATCCATAGAGTCAAAACTAGTCAAGACATTTTTTCCAAAATTCTACCTTTGTTGGGAATTTTTGAATTTGGACATTACAAGTGGTATCAGAGCATGATATTGGAACCTGATATATCCATTTATTTATGTTTTCTGATTCTGACCTCCCTATTTAGATTATTGAACCATGGATCTACAGGAAATGAGTTAAATTGAAAGGTATAATTGTGTAGTAGAATGGAATGAACAATGTACACTAAACAAGACAATTTTTAGATAAAACTGATAAAATATGATCAATAAATTACAACATTATCTTCATTAATCCCAGGAGTATACAACAGTGTTACATAAAGGAGAATTCGAATCATGTGGATAAGATTCGAATCTACCAACTCAATCCTGATTGACCAGCTAACTAGAAGTGTCTAAATCACTATCGGATCTCACTAGTGTAACTCCACATGTCCAATTCAATCTATCAATTAGTTAAACCAATTAAACTTGATGAGGTAGGTGAGAAATGGTGCCTACCCCCATGTAGCCACGCAAGAATAGCGCTAATTGAATTGAATGACATCTAATTGAATGTAATTGGAGCATAACTTAGCATAACTACGTACCAAATACAACCAAATGATGGAGGTTGGTGGTGGCAATGAGAGTGACTCCTAAAGTGTAGGGATTGGCACATGTGGCACCAAATGGCACACTGATGGAACCAATGGGTCGCATTGGTGGCACTAATGGCACCAGTGGCACCAAAATCATGGTGGAAACAAACTCTAGGAAATGACTACTAAGTTAGGAAAATGATCTAATAGGCTATATCTAGACAATGGAGGATTATAAATCCTAACACCCCCCCTTAATCCTAACTTGGAAAATTGTGGGCCCTGGAAACAAGGCCAAAAGTCACCCTTTACAATATAAAAGAATTAGAAAGTTGCTTAATAAAACAAGGAAATAGGGGAAAACCTCATGGGAACCCCCCCCCACCTCAAAATAAGCAGTAACATGAAATACAAGCTTTTCTTAGGAGAAAAAAACTTTCCATTTGTGAAATAACTTGCAAAAAACTCTGCTGCAATTTGCAACACTATGTAGCAGTATGGTTCTTCTATGTAGCAACATCCTGAAGTTGTGCATGTGAACCTCTCAATGTTTTTCTGATTTGATGGATGTAGTATGTGTTTCTTCTTCCTGTAGGAGGAAGGGAATGGTCAAATTTCTTCTTCTATGGGCCAAATGGTTGATCATTCACTATCATCAAGTAGTAATTTCTTAGAAATTTGTTGAACCACTCTATAGGGAGAGAATCTACGAGAGAGAGAGAGCAACATGCTCATTCTAATACTTGGACCTTGTTCTCCTTCCGTCTTCTGGATTCCCAACACCATCCCCAAGTGGAAAAATGAGATTTTGGGCCCATTTAGGCTTAGACCATTGATTTGGGATGGGATCTGGATCCGTATCTAGAATCTCATGAGGTTCAGTCTCAATACCAAGATCATGTTGATATTGTTCCTCTTCATCTGAATCTGAAACATGTGACAAATCATTATCATCAAAAGGTAGTGGAAGAGTGGTTATACCTTATTGTGCTTCGGATGGTGGTAGATCAAACAACCGATATTCTTCAAACTGAACACTACACTCAATGAAGCATTTCCTAGTTGCAAGTTCCATCAACTTATATGCTTTTGAATCCTCAGCATATCCCATCAGTATGCATTCGCTAATCTTGGCTTGGAAGGCCTTTCTCTTATCAATGGGTATTCTAGCCTAGGCTTTGGAACCAAAATCTCTCAAGTGAGAGACATTAGGCTTATGACCATGCAGTGCTTCGAATGGAGTGGCCCCAACCACTAATTTATGAAGCACTCTATTATGTATGTATGAAGCACAGTTTACAGCTTCTGCCTAAAGAGAAGGAGGAAGATTCTTAGCTTGGAGAAGATAGGTTTCCATCTCCTTCAATGTTCTATTTTTCCTCTCAGCCACACCAATCTATTGTGGTGTGTATGGAACAGAGTGTTCCATTCAAATCCTCTCTGATTCATAATAATGCTGAAAAACTCTTTTAATGTATTCACCTCCATCATCTGTTCTTATGGACTTGATTTTTTCCTGAAACTATTCTCAATCAAAGCTTTAAAAACTTTAAAAATTCCAAATACTAATGATTCTTGTTTCATGAAATATACCCATATTCTTTGTAAGTCATCCCATTAGTATGTTGGATTATCCCACATTCATGGGGAGTAATAGTTGTTTAGATTAGACTTAGTATATAAGTATGTGTTGAGGCTATTGGCATCAAAGAGTTATTTTGTAATGAGCTTGCTCAAAGGAGGTTGCCCCCTTGTAGTGGCATGCGATTAATAAAATCTCTTATGTGATCCATTATTTATGTTATATCGTGCATTCTCATTATTTATTGCAGAGGTTCTCCACATCTGGTATCAGAGCACTTTCTTGGGCTCCTTGGGTGGATTTTCTGCCATTTTTTTTCTTTTGTAGTGCTTCTTGGTGCTATGATCATTGCAGTCATTCTTCTTCTTGCAAAAATATTATTCATTCAGATCATGGAATAAAACCTATCTGCTTCACTGTGGGAAGTACTTGGGAATATCCCTAAAACTCATTGTGAGGAGTACCACAGGAACCCCAAAGTAGCTGGCCATTGAGAGGACCTTTCAAGCAAAAAGGGCAATGACCTCCACCGGATTGACTAGATTCTCACCCATGAGGAAAACCAAAGAGCTGTTGTTTATGGCCAAGCAGTTATTAGTTTTACCTGTGTCATGGAGTGAGGGGCATTTCCCCAATACGCAAGCCGTCAGACAGCCTTGGTGGCCAAGTGACTCCTGTGAATCTTTAGGAAGCTGAACATACCTGGGGTCCATATCCTTTTACAGTTGATAAAGCACAGATTTCCAGAACTATCACAAATCATTTCCTCCATTTCTAGTTGATAAAGCACAGCTTTCCAGAACCACCATAGATTATTTCCTCAAAACAAAAAATCTATTTTTTGACCATATCTTCTTTGATTTAGTTATGTTTACCTTGAAACTTCAGCCTAACCCCTGTCATCCCATTCTACATATTCCTTCCTTGGGGACCCTATCCCTAATTCCACTTCCTGAAGCCTAAAATTTCACATTTGTCTATTTTTAGTGTTTTTCATAACTTTTTCGATTCTCACCCAATCACCTTCAAATTTTTCCATGGTCTTCATTTTCCATTTATGCTTCATTGTCCCTCTCTGACAAATTTTCGAGTTCCTTTATCCTGCCTCTGAAATTCACATTTTTATGCTTCCTATCCCTAAGAAAGTGTCCAAAACCCTCTAAAATCCCAATTACCCCCCCAAGTTTTTCCCAAATCAAAATTTTCCTTTTCTAAACTCCTTTCCGCTTTTGTTTTTCTGTCCATTACAAAAAAAAAGAACTGCTTATGGTTGTCACCCGTGCCAGAGAAAATAAAAAAATGGAAGAATAACTTGCTACCATCAAGTCCAAACTTGAAGATCTAGATAAAAATTTTCTCGGCCTTCATCTTCAACATTCACCCATGAATAGCCACCGATAGCCTAAGTATTCTACAGACACTGGGTTCTCTTCCTCTAGCAACTTCCGTGGGCCGAAGCTGGATTTTCCTTGTGTCAATGGTGATGATCCGACTGGATGGAATTATAGGGAAGAACAATATTTCAGTCTGCATAACACTTTTGATGTCAATAAATTCCCACTTGCATCCTTTCATTTGGAACATGAAACCCTTCAATGGTTCCATTGGTACATCAAGGCTCATGTAGAGCCAAACTGGACAGATTTTTTCCAACTCCTTTTGCAATGATTTGGCCCCAGTGCTTTTGATGACTTCATAGGAGCACTCACCAAACTTCACCAAAATGGAACTGTGAGGGAGTATCAGACAAAATTTGAGAAACTATCCAATCACACCGAAGGATTTCCTGATGCATTCTACCTGAGTTGTTTTCTCAGTGGTCTGAAGGATGCAGTACGATCTAAGGTTAAAATGTTCTTCCCCAACACAATGATGGAAGCCATAGGGTTGGATAAGCTAGAAGAAGACAAGATCAGGGCTCAACAATGCTCCAAATCCACTCTTGTTCCATTTAGAACTATGGTTCCCTAAAGAACCCAAATCCCGCCAGCTCCTAGAACCACTCCTATCAAGCATTTTCCTGAAGCGGAGATGCGGGAATGTCAGGAAAAAGGGCTTTGTTATAATTGTGATGAGAAATTCACTTGGGGAAATAGATGTGCCGAGCAAAGCTCTATATCTTGGATTTGGATTCTTCGTATGCACCTAGCATTTTTTACAATGCTTGGGATCTAGTAGATGTTGAGGGTGACATTCAGTAACTGCCTGTTGACCTTCCTGCTCCAGATGACCAGCCAGAGATATCTCTCCATGCCTTAGCCAGAGTAACCACCCCACAAACTATGCAGGTCAGAGGTTTTTTCAAAAAACTCCCTCTTATAATACTCATTGATTCTAGTAGCACTCACAACTTCATTTACTAGAGGATAACCAAACAGGCTGATTGTTTTGTCCATCCTTGCTCCAGCTTTGAAGTCATAATTTCCAATGGGGGCACCTTACCTTGCAAAGGGAAGTGTCGTAATGTGCGCATATCTATGGGGGGTTATAACTTGTGCTCTGACATGTTTTCCTTACCCTTAGGTGGATGTGATGTGGTTTTGGGTGCTCAATGGTTACACACACTTGGACCCATTTTATGGGATATTGCCAAAATTTGGATGCAGTTTTCAATCAATGGTGAAAAACACACATTGCGGGCTTACAACCATGTCTCTAAGCATCATCAGTTCGCATCGCATGGAAAATATTCTTAAGAAGACTTCACATGGTGTCATCCCTCAGCTCCATTTTATTCAGATGCAACCTTCACTAGTCTCAACTACTCCATTGGATCTACAATTTTTTTTGGATTGATATGCATGTGTGTTTGCGGAGCCAATGGGATTGCCACCTTTTAGACTAGAGGACCACTGTATTTTTATGCTTCCTGGGAGCATCCCTCCCAACATCAGGCCCTATCGCTACCCGTTTCACCACAAGACAGAGATTGAGATGCTTGTTCGCGACTTACTGAAGTAAGGTGTTATTCGCCCAAGCACTAGTTCCTTCTCTTCATCGGTTCTTCTTGTTTGGAAAAATATGGGTCATGGCGCCTTTGCATCAACTTTCGAACACTTAATCACATCAAAATCAAGGATAAGTTTCCAATTCCCATTGTTTATGAGCTTCTCGATGGGCTCCATGGTGTTCATTTTTTCTCCAAGTTGGATCTTCATTCTGGGTATCACCAAATTTGGGCTCATTAGGATGATATCCCTAAAATAGCTTTTCGCACACATGATGGCCACTATGAATTTTTGGTCATGCCATTTGGCCTCACAAATGCTCCTTCCACGTTCCAAGAATTGATGAATAAAATATTCCGGCCCTACTTGCGAAACTTTATTCTGGTCTTCTTTGATGATATCCTCATCTATAGTAAAACATGGGCTAAGCATATCCAACATCTGGATCTTGTATTGCAACTTTTCTTTGATCATCATCTTTGTTCCAAATAGTCTAAATGTGTTTTTTGGGTAGAATCAAGTAGATTATCTCGGACATATTGCTTCATCTCAAGGGGTTCGTGTCGATCCTGCCAAAATAGATGCCATGAAAAATTGGCCGCATCCTCAAACCCTGAAGAGCCTTCATGGGTTTTTGGGACTTATTGGCTACTACCACAAACTTGTCAAGGATTATGGGAATATTGTAGTGCCATTAACAAATCTACTGAAAAAGGATGCTTTTGCATGGACACCTGCCGCTGAGTGTGCCTTTCAGAAACTGAAACAAGCTATGTGTAACACACTTGTTCTAGCTATGCCTGATTTTTCCAATCCCTTCATTATTGATATTGATGCTTGAGACAATGAACTTGGTGCTGTCCTCCTCCAAAATGAACATCCCATTACATTCACTAGCAAATCCCTATCTTGTAAGAATTTAGTCGCCTATACATATGAGAAGGAAATGATGGCTATTTTGCATGCCATACAGAAGGGGCATTCATACCTCTCAGGGAATCATTTTTGCATCAAGACTGATCACTAGAGTCTGAAATATTTCCTGAAACAACAAGTCTCATCCCCAACACAATAGAAATGGGTTAGAAAAATCAATATTTATGACTATGAGATCACTTACAAGAAGGGTAAGGACAATCTTGTGGTAGATGTTCTTTCCCGCACATTTGATGACCATGCTTCTCTTTTAGCTATTTCTATGCCTATTCCAAATTGGTTACGATATATTAAACAAGGCTATGTCAATGACTCTTCCTTATCTAAAATCATCCAACACTTGGCCAGTAATCCTTTTATTGTACCGCATTACTCTTGGGATGGTTCATCTTTGAGATACAAGGGTCTTCTGGTGCTTCCCCAGAGAACAGATCTTCACCAGACTGTCTTCTATGAACTCACTTCTCCATCGGCAGGGCACTTTGGGTTCCTCAAAATGCATGAGCGGCAAGGACGTAACTTCTTTTGGAAGGGAATTAAACAATAAATTCAACACATGGTTGCCGAATGTGATACCTGCCAATGCCACAAGGGTGAAACTACACTCCTCCTCGACTTGCTCGAACCCTTTCCCATCCCTACAAGGATTTGGATGTATATTTCAATGGATTTCATTGAAGGGCTCCCTAAATATGGAGGGAAGACCATAATCTTGGTTGTGGTTGATCAACTTTCCAAATATAGTCATTTCGGTGCTCTCATCCATCCATATATCGCCTCCTCAGCCGCCCAAATTTTCATGGACCAGATTTTCCGTCTTCATGGAATCCCTTCTTCCATTGTCTCAGACCGCAACGCAACTTTCACAAGTCATTTTTGGACTGAACTCTTTCACCTCACTGGAACCAAACTAAATATGACTTACAGATATCACCCACAAACAGATGGTTAGAATGAAGTCACCAATAAATATTTAGAAACTTATCTTTGTTGCTTCATCTCTGAACAACAACATCAATGGGAAAAGTGGCTCCCTCTCACTCAATGGTGGTACAAAACTTCCTATCATACTGCATCTAAAATGACTGCATATGAATCCTTTTATGGTCAGACACCTCCAATGCTCCTTCCATACACCCCCAACAGTTCACCCGTTTAGGAAGTTGACATGGTTCTTCAAAACCATGATCAGATTCTTCACATTCTATAGGAGAATATTCACATGGCAAGAAATCGCATGAAACAACAGGCTGATCAAAACCATTATAAGTTCACCTTTCAAGTTAGTGATATGGTTTTTCTTCATCTGCAACCTTACAAGCAATCCTCCCTGAAACTCAAACTGCATCAGAAGCTGGAACCAAAGTTCTATGGGCCATATAAAGTTCTTTAGAAGATTGGGTCTGTTGCTTATAAATTGGAACTTCCTCCTTCTTCTCGCATTCACCTAGTCTTTCATGTTTCTTGTCTCAAGAAAGTCATTGGCACCAACATCAGAGCACAAACTATTTTATCAGATCTGTATAAGGAAGGATCCATCATTTTGGAGTCGGAGGCCATCCTCAATCAGCGCACTCGTCAGCTTCGCTCTCAGTCCATCACAAAGGTCTTGATTCAGTGGCTTGACATGCAACTAGAGGATGCTACATGGGAACCACTTCTTCAGATTCACCAACAGTTTCCACATCTAAAGCTTTGAGGACAAATCTTTTCTAAGAGGGAGGGGATGTAAGAACCTGTGTGAACCCTCCTCTTTATTTTGTTAGTATAATTTGTTGGACGTATATGCTTTGTAAGTCATCCCATTAGTATGCTGTATTATCCCACATTCATGGGGAGTAAGTAATAGTTGTTAAGTCATCTAGTTAATATGTTGCATTATCCCACATTCATGGAGAGTAATAGTTGTTTAGGTTAGACTTAGTATATCAGTATGTGTTGAGGCTAATAAAATCATCAAAGAGTTATTTTTTATTGAGATTTCTCAAAGGAGGTTTCCCCCTCAAAGTGGTCTGTGATTAATAAAATATCTTCTGTGATCCATTATTTCTGTTATATCGTGCATTCTCATTGTTTATTGCAGGAGGTTCTCCACAGAACAATCATCAATAGAAGTAAGGAAATACCTGGAACCATTAATTGATGTTGTAGGCATTGGTCCTGAAACATCACTATGTATCAGCTCAAGTATAGAGGCATCTCTATGTTCCTTCCCAACTTCATACCTTTTCTCTAGATGCTTACCTACCAAGCAACCATGACATACTCCATCTTATGTTTGGATGAGAGGAAAGCCTTCAACCATTTTGTCATTGTGGAGTTGCTGGAGATATTTGAAATTGAGATGCCCAAATCTCTCATGCCATATCTTGCCGGTGTTTTTAGCATGAGAAAATAGAGTTGTAGGATGTGAAACATGCAAAAAATGAGAGAAATCATAATCCTTTGTGGCATGATTAGAAATCCCTTTCGCTATTAGCTTTCCAATAGAATTTTCTATGATTTCAACCGAGTCAGAGTCGAATGTAACCTTCTTGGGAGAGTCTGTATGGGTCATCTGATAAACAAAAAACAAATTTACTGCAAGAGAGGGGACATAGAACATTCTTGAACTCACCATGTTGGATTTTAATTGAACCTCTCCTGATAGCTGGGATTTGGGAGTTATTTCCATTGTGAATGCTAGGTCCTCCCCATAGAGTGAGAGTGGAGAAGGATTCCTTGGAGGAAACCATATGGTTGGATGCTCCAGAGTCAATCAAGTAAGATTTTGACTGAGTAAGGACTACCTTCAAGGCATGGCATCTCTCATGATATTCTGTCATGGTCTAGCATTAGAATTATTTGCTCCTTGTGGAAGGGAAATATTGTTCTATTAAAGGAGGGATGACAGTTGGTCGATTTGCTTCTTGATGCAATGTATTTCAGGATCAAATCCTCTTATACAATAAGGACACTTAGCCTTTTCAAAAATTTTCTTTTTCATGGATCCCAAGGCTCCTTTGGAAGACTTCTGACTCTTTTTGGCTTCAAATCAGAGCATTTGGGCTCCTTCTCCTTGTGCTTCCATTTAGCTTATGAATTGGTTGAGTTTGGCATCAGAAGAGCTTGATTCTTGGAAGTTTGGAACACTCCCATTTGAACCAACTTATCCTGCTCCTGTATTAAAGACTCGACAAAGCCATCTAGAGAAGGAATATTCTAATTGTGGATGGAATCTCTTTCGAAATGGAAGGTAGAGATGAATACATAGTACGCTGAGCCAATCTTGCTCAGTACTAATAGAACCAACTACTCATATTTCCTCTCTATTCCGCATTGCTTACAATAGAAAAATTATAATGATTGCATGTGAACCCTTTTTCTTGTTACAAATGAAAGGAATATTCTCTTTATTTATATGGATAAAGTTAACCTCTTTAATTTTAGAGCCTACCTTACTAAAAGATAAAATATTTCAAAATAAGGGGTTGTCACCCACAAGTCGGGGACGAAACACCAAAAAGACATATAATAATGATAAATTGATGCAAATGGATTCAACTAAGTGGGATGTTGATCATAAAGGAGAATTTCATGCCCCAACTAACCCTAACAAAGTTTCTTTTCCCTCAAAATCCTCATTTTATCAAGGTAATACCTTCTTCAAATGATGGCATCATCATCATTTTTTGTCTAAGAGACCAAGAGAGAGGTAATACATCAAAATAGAGGTCCAAGATGGAATGAATGAGGTGTGATAATATGGGTATAACAACCCTTACAAGAATAATAACCTCTACAAAGAAGAAAACATTAGTGTGACTAATATCCCTTACATCATTTACAACACTTAAGCATAACACATTATGATCAAAACATCACAATACATTATCTATATTGCATAGTTCTATTTGTCTCTATATCTTTCAATATCAATACAACCCATAGGGTCATTCTTTTATATTCTCTAGATTAAACAAACTTCCTTGAATTGAGGCAGATCTACTTCACGAGTAAGGATTGTTAGTTCTAACCATTTTATGAAAGAACACAATGTTATGTTGATTAGTTGATTTTTCTAGTTGAGTTGACCATCTAATCGACTACCCCACCTTCAGTGAAAAAAATGTCCATGATTCGACTTGAATAGTTCATGCTTATGGGTATTGCCTGTATTTTAAACATAGATGGAGTTCTCAGTATCTAGGTTTATGTTATGCAACCAAGTCCCATATATAACATAAAAATAACATAAATAGACAATAAGAGAGTAATCCACGCCTAAAAAATGAATAACAAAGATAAATATCAATCCTCTTTGAGGGAGGAACCTCCTTACACAATGTACTAAGTACACAAGACAAGATAACATACTACTTTGACTAAAATGAGAATATCTCCTTCCTATATATCGGATACAAAGGTGTACAATAACAACTAATAAACCCATTAATAGACCCAAGCCTACATAAATAATATGTAATGCACCACAATATAGGGAGTAATGCGCCAAACTATATGGTGTAATGTATCATCATTAAGGGATTAACATGCCCCTGCCCTTCAAAAAGCGTTGTCCCCAACATTGAAGTAGTTATGGATGCTGCTGTATAAAGGACTCATCTTCCCATGTTGAATCTTCCATGGGTAAGTTCTTCGATTTAATGAGATACTCTAAAATTGATCGATTTCGAAGCTATCTAGTTCGTATTTCAGTAATTTATTTAGGCTCTAAGATGATATTTCCTTCCTCATCAAGTTCTGGTAATATCGTTTGAACTGGTAGCTTATCATCGATTACCTTCTTTAAACAGGAAACATGGAAAACTAGATGGGCTTGTGAAGATGAAGGTAATTCCAATTTGTAGGCCATACTACCAATCTTTTGTAACACCTTGTAGGGACTGTAGTATTTAGGTGATAATTTATTATCCTTTTTTTTGTTCTTTAGGGACATTTGTTTGTATGGTTGTAGTATAAAAAACACCCAATCCCCAACATTAAAGATCCATTCACTATGTTGTTGATCTTCTTGTTGTTTCATTCTATCTTGTGCTAGATTCAACTTGTCCTTTAAGAGTTGAAGAACTTGTTGTTGATGCTCGATGTGGTATTCCACTGCTTGAACCTTAGAGTCTCTTAGTGAAGATGTGATGGATGGTGGATGGTAGACATACAACGCCATAAATGGGGTCATTTTTTATTATGTATGAAAGGAAGTATTATACCACCATTATGACAAGGGTAACCACTTTACCCATTATATTTGTTTATCAGCTGCAAAACATCAAATATACCCTTCCAAACATTTGTTTACTATCTCTATTTGTCCATCAGATTGAGGGTGATAAGATGAGCTATGATCCAGTTGAGTACCCAAACAAGAAAATAATTCGGTTCAAAAATTTCCAGTGAAAATGGGATACCTATCACTTACTATAATATTTTGAGTACCATGTAGTTTTTGTATTGTCTCCATAAAAGAATCGATGACCGTGCTTGCTTTGATGGGGTGAGATAGTGCACATAAGTGTGCATATTTAGTAAGTCTATCAATAACCACCACACTAGCACTCTTTCCTTCAGAATTTGGTAAAACTGTGATAAAATCCATCGAGACCTTTTTCCACCTTTGGCTTGGAATGGAAAGTGGTTGGAGGAGGCCAGGCGTATTGATTGTTTCCACTTTATTTCGTTGGAAAACCAAACATTCTACCACAAAGTTTTGAACGTTAGTTTTAAGACCATCCCAAAAAAATCTTTCTTTACCCTATGGTACGGTTTTAAGAAACCTGAGTGCCCTCCTATCAAAGAAGAGTGGAATTCAGAAAGTACATTTTGCTGGAGCTAGGAACTCTTACCAAGATATAAGTGATCCTTGTACCATAGCAAGTCATATTTCCACATAAATATATTAGAGGAACTGGGATCCTGCTGCAACTTTTAAATAAATGTCCATATTTTTTCGTCATTTTTCCATTCGTCCATTGCTTCAGATATCCAATCTGGTTGGATGATCGAAAGAGCATAGAGTAATGCTTCAACATCATAATGTTTCCTAGAGAGTGCATCTAAGACAACATTTTTCTTCCCCCTTTTGTAGACAATTTCAAAGTCATATCCCAACATCTTTGTTACCCATTTTTTTTGCTCTTCTGAAGATAGCCTTTGTTCCAAGAAGTATTTAAGGCTATCATGATCAATTTTAACCTTGAAATTTCTTCCTATAAGGTAGGGGCACCATTGCTTCAAGGCATGTAGTATTTCCAACATTTCCTTCTCATAAATGGGATTTTTAAAGTTCTTTCCCTTGATTGGATGACTTGTGAAGGCAATAGGGTTTCCTTCTTGCATTAGTACAATTCCAATTCCATTTCCTGAAGAATCACATTCCACAATAAAGGTTTTTGTGAAGTCTGGTGTCAACAAAACATGAGCTTTATACATGGCTTCTTTGAGTTGTTGAAAGGCTTTAGTTGCCTCTAGAGTCTAAGAAAATGCATATTTCTTTAGTAAATATGTTAGAGGAGTTGCTATTCTTCCATATTTCCGAACAAAATTGCGGTAGTACCTTGTCAGACCTAAGAATCCTTGAATTTTCTTCAGGGTTTTGGGAATCGACCAGTCCATCATGGATTTAATTTTTTAGGGTCTACCTTGACACCTTCATGAGATACAATTTGAACCAAATACTCTGCCTCCTTTATCCCAAAGAAACATTTTGAGGGTTTTTCATACAGTTCTTTCTCCTTTAGTAGTTGTAGTACCCTGTCAACATGTTGAACATGTTCTTCCCAAGACTTGCTATATATTAGTATATCATCAAATATTACCAAAACAAATTTTCTAAGGAAAGGATTTAAAATAGAATTCATCAAACCTTGAAATGTGGAACGTGCATTTGTTAAACCAAATGGCATGACCAAAAATTCATAGTGACCTTCATGAGTTCTGAATGTTGTTTTGGGGATGTCTTCATCCTTCATTTGAATATGATGATACCCAGAACAACGATCCAACTTTTTGAAGACAACTGCTCCATGTAATTTGTATAAAAATTCATCAATGACGGGAATGTGAAACTTATCTTTAATGGTGATCTTTTTGAGCTCTCTATAATCAGGACACAGACGCCATGATCCATTTGTCTTGGGTACCATTACCATTGGTGCAAAGTAAGAACTTTGACTAGGCCTAATTATTCTAGCCTTTAATATTTCAGCCACCATACGCTCAATTTCACTCTTTTGGCTATAGGGATATTAGTAAGGTCTGATGTTAGGAGGAACACTTCCCGGAATTCAGTGGATAACATGATCAAACTCACAAATATGTGGAAGACCTTTGGGAATATCTTAAAATACCTTGGAATGCTTATTAATGACCCATTGGAGATCTGGGGAGATAGGGAACTTTGATGTTTGAACATATAATGAGCATAATTGTGTAACTATACCTTGATGTACCTTTTTTAACAACTTTGTCATACCATTAGAGCTTATCACCTTACTTTGTTTTCTTGTGATACCATTTAAGTCATATTCTATACCTTCCCATGAAAATTTCATGAAAAGTTTTTGAAAATCAAATGCCACCGTCCCCAATGATTGTAACCATTGGAAACCCAAGACAACATCAACACCACCCATTGGGATAGAAATCATTGGCCTATTAAATAAATATTCCCCCATAACCAGATTGATATTATGGCATTTCCCTGAGCAGTTTATACTTCCTTCATCTAGAATCATTACTTGAAATTCTGGTGCTGGATAAACAAAGCAAATAAGAAATTTGAATAATTTACAGTGAATGAAATTATGAGTACTACCATAATCAATCGACAATGGTACCTTCTTATTTTGATGTATCCTTATAGCTTGAGAGTTTGAGGAGTGTTAATTCTGGCCAATAGATGACAAGATATGGTGGGAGTAATTTCTTCTGAAGTAGCCTCTTCTATTTCTTTTGAAGTAGCCTCTTCTTGATATGATTCCTCTTCTTTTGGTTCTTCATCTTCACAATCTATGTAGAATAACTTCTCGTTGCACTTATGTCCCTTAATATACTTGATGTCACGATTAAATCATAATCCTTTTGCTCTTCTTTCATTTAGTTGTTGGGGTGTCAAACTTTGTGGTGGTTTAGAAGAAGGAACATTATTTTCTCTATATGTGTTGAAGAAGGCCTTTGCCATATTTTTATTTTCAACCTTCCTTTCCATCATGAAATCCTTCTCTAGTGATGATGGTTCAAAGAGATGCACATCATGTTGAATTTTATCTTTCAAGGTTCCAGTAAAGAGATCTAACAAATTATCTTTTGAAATATTCTTCACTTTGAGACTTAGCTGCTGAAATTGCTTGACGTGATATGTAACTGAACCTTTTTTCTTGAGATTTACCAACCGATTGAAGAATGTGTTGCTATTCATATCCCCATAATGTGCAATCAATTATTTTGTGAATATAGAACAGGAGATAATAGAATCCTTTTTACAGTCACAAATCCATTGGTACCATACAAACTGATTAGGTTCTAAATACGAGGATGCAATAGTTACCTTTTTCATAGTGGGCACTTGGTGTATATCAAAGATTTGCTCCATCTGAAAAATCCACGTGATTGGATCCTCGCCATCAAAATTTCTCATGTAAATATTGGGGATAAATTAGTTTCTTGGACCTAAATTGAACCCATGATGTTGTAGTGAATCATCAACTTTTGAGGACTCCAACTTCCTACGCTCCAATTTTTTTTCAATTTTCTCTAGACGTGACTAGAATAAGTCATATTTTTCTTCCTTATCCTCTTCTTGAGTAGATAATTGAGGAATAAAGTTATGTTTGATATCCTTAATAATCTCTTTCAAGTCTTGAATATATTCTTTACTAGCCATCCCTTCGATATCCTCTTTAGTATCCATCTTCTTTTCCAATTTAGCAAAGTCATCAATTTTCACATTTCCTTTAATCATATCTTCCAACCTGGACACTCTAAAAGAAATGTCTTCCATTTCCTCGTTTGTCGGGGATGAATCCTCTGGGAGTTTGAGTGGAGTGTGATTATTTCCATTTCCTTTTAGTGGAATTTTTAACAATATCACACCCTAGGGTTTACCACAAATATATCCTTCTACTAAAAGCTATTCAAATGAAAAATGATGTACCTTTTTCAAACCTTGATTGGAAGACTGTTTTAGGGCAGACTTGTGTAACACCCCGGTTTTGACCCCGTTGCATTAAATGTACATGATGGATATATTGTAATTAATCATGGTGTGGAGCTAAAAGCAAAAGCCCCACCATTGATTTGGTTGTGTTATGTTTCGGTGATTGGAATCGTTGTCGATGGTATATCGTGATATACGACACATATTAGTTTTGGCATCATGTAAATATGCATTTTAATTAAATAAACCCCAACCAGCTATGTCAATGCAACCATATTAAAAAGGGCATGATTTTCCTAAGGATACGGGGGGGAATTATTGAACCTTGAATCAATGGGGAAAAATCCATGTGTCAACTACCCATTTAAAACTTCTGTTGTTAGTTGGGGGCAGTTATGGCTGGGAAGTGGTGGGTGGCAGGACTGTCAGTCCTTGCCCACATGCACACTCCACCAGCAGGCTCATTTTTTTACATGGGCAGGGAGAACACTAGGGGATCCTTCCACTCTCCCACTCTCCATGGTTTTGCTCATCCTCACGCACAGGATGGGGGGGATTTCCAATTCTCACATAGAGACATTCTCTCTTCACCTTCTCATGCACATGATTCTTCATCATTTTCCTCACTCAGGGAGTTGGAGAAACGTTACCATCACCCACAATTTTCCTGTGCATGAGCCATTCACGCTCGGGGCTATGTGTATGTGTGTTTGCCTCATCGACTTGTGGTTCGGGGCTTTATGTTTTCCCCTATCCAGGCTGAGAATCAGATCTTCTTTTCCATTTTTGGATTGTGTGTCTTCCTGTTGTTTCAGTGTTGAAGATCAGGGTGGTTGCTTTCCCCACGATTTTGTTGCTATGGTTTCACCTGCGCTTTGGGATGCTATGGGTTATGAGTGAGTCGTTTTGGCCATGATAGGGCCAAGAATGACTTAGGGATAAAATTTCCATGTCTAAGCTATAAATTGCTTGTTTTGTTGTGTGTATACAGTGGTCAGTCTGCGGACTGTGTTGGAGTGGGAATGAGGGCTTGGTTTGCTTGATAAACCTGGTGTGTTTGGGAACCACACAGATAGAGCTAGAGGGCTGGCTTTCTTCTCCACAACCCTTGAATAGCACTGGAAGGGAGGTCAGGGCCTAAGGGATTGTGTAGCAGAGAAGGGATTGATTTCCTTATGTTGGGTGTGTGTGGGTGTCCTAGAAGTCAAGTTAGTTCTGGTGTAGGAGTCCTTAGCTCTTCAATGAGCTCACTGGCTTAGCATTCAACTTTTCTCAGCTCCTTGATGGTCTAATAAACCCAACTATGTTGGCTTGGATGATTTGTGTATCCTTGGCTATGTGTAAGCCTTCTTGTTCCTTATTCCTTAGGGAAATCATGCCCAGCTCGGGGGTGGCAGCGTTACTGAGATATTAAAGGAGCACGTTGGCCTATGGTTGGGTGGAACGTTGCAGCGATGTAGCTGGTTGCAGAACGAGTTCTTTATAAGATAAGTATTCTTGTCTATTTTACTTCTGCAATCATATTTGATGTTTAATGAATGATGATGAACATGTTAATTGCTGGAATGTATGGTTTTGTTTTCATTGTATGTTAAAAAATTATGCATCTCTGCATGTTTTTACTTCCAAGAATTTTTCTTCAGTTTATATGTATGTACATGTTCATGGGTATGGTAGCGTCCTCTTCGCCGATCGAAGGGTTGGGGACACTATAGATTGGTATCAGAGCTCATGTTGTAGCATGGGCCTAAATGGGCCTAAATGGGCCATGATGAATCAGCTAGCAGAGGTAGGTTTCCTCTGCCTAGCAGAGAGCAGAGAATATGACAAAAAACTTCAACGGAATTTTCCAAGTGTCAAGACCATCGGCTCGTCGGAAGTCTTAGTTGGAAGGTCATCTGATGCATCAGATAGCCTAGACGAAAGCCTGCCTGACGGGGAACTGGCGGAAAGAAAATTTTTGGAATTTGTTGAAGTTTGGAAGTTGTCGGTGGTTTCGACGAAGAGGAACCAAGGGTTTCAATGGAGAACAGGTGAAGACGGAGCCGTAGTGTCGGTGGAGATCACCTGAAGACCGCCGAAACATCAAAGAAAATTAGTCAAAAGATCATTCGATACAGACCATCGGCAACGATGAAAAAAATAGAGGAAGTCTGAGCCGATACGTCGGGTGGTTCCACAAGTTTGAGCCACAACGACGGTGGAGGAAAGGTGATGAAGACACCGATACGTCGGCAGGAAAAGGAAGATGGAGCCAACGTGGGTGAAAGTTGAAAATTTTTCTAAGTGTTGGGATGTTTTGGAATCCTTCAGATGAAGACCGCTGAAACGTTGGCTCACCTAGACGGCTGGATTCCCGATGTCGCCGGTGGAGAACAAGTGAGGATGGAGCCGCAGTGTTAGTGGAGATCACCTGAAGACCACTGAAACCTCAGTAAAAATTAGTTGATGGAATAGCTGACACAACCGCGACAGGAAGAAGATAAAAATAATTTTTGAAATTTTTTCTAAGTGTTGAGATTGTTGGATCGTCGGAGGACTTAGTCTGAAGCTCCTCTGATGGAGCGGATAGCTTAGTCAGAAAACCTCTGATACAGACCATCGGTGACAGTGAGAGTTAGAGGAAGAGAGAGCCGACGAAGCGGTTGGAAGAGAAATTAGGTGCCAAGAGGATGAGAGCACCAACGCGGAGGAGAAAACGTGAAGGAAGCCGAAATGTCGGGAGGATTTAGTTGACCGAGGAGCCGATGCGGCGGCGGAAGACAAAGGGGAATTTTTCCAAATTTTTTTTCTAAGTACAGAAAACTTCGGAAAAATTTAGAAGATCAGACCGCCGACATGTAGGAAAGCTTTAGATCATCGGTCCGCTGACATGTCAGGAGCCAAAGGAAGATCAGCCCAAAACGTCAGAGAAGCTTAGTTGATGGGTCCGCCAACACGTCAAAAAATTTTAGTTGATTGGACCGCCGATGAGCGTCGAAAAATTTGAGTTGATTGGATCGTTGAAGTGTCGAAAGTTTAGTTGGGAAGAGGTCTGATTGGACAAAAGGAAATTTTGAGTTTTTCAAGTGGGATTTCTCAGCGAATTTCAACGGTTTTTCAGTGAGATTTTCAACAGTTTTTTAGTAGATTTTCAGGGCTGAAAAGGAAGAAAATTTTGTGTTTGGGAAAAATTGTTATTTTATGAATTTTCTAGGAGAAGGTAAGTAATTCTGATTTATATCAATGCTATGCAGCTAATAGTTGTGTTACTAACACATTTGCAGAATCATAGGCACCTTCAAGGGCAGTATTCCAGGTAGTGCAGTTTGGTAAGTAGTGGTTCAGTTATGAGGAGCCATGATGGATATGATGCTCGAGATTCCTACGAGCGTGCGTGAGATGCCATGGGAGAAAATGTCTGTAATGGAAACGATGACATAGAGTATAATGGAAGGAGATTCCAAGAGACACTGTCAGATGTTGCAGCCACCATGAGGAGCTTGATTAAATCCCAGGAAGAGCAGTATCAGTTGAATGCTGCCATGTTGCAGAGTTTGACAGACTTGCAAAGGAAGATAAACTCTGGACGGGGTACAACAAGACCAGAAGGAAGTAAGAGCAGTACTAGGAGAAGAAGAAGGACTTCTAGTGGATCATCTGACTCCAAATAATCCAGTGGGGATTCAAGCTCTTCTTCTTGTAAAAGGAAGAGAAGGAGGCACCATAGGGATCGCATTCAGGATGAATTTAAGAAGGCTAAACCTCCTACATTTGATGGTGAGGTAAATACTGGACAAGAGGATGAAGCTTGGCTTCTTGGGATAAAGTACTTTCAGGTTCAGGATTATTTGGGAAACATGAAGGCAAGAGTTGCCATTTTCAATCTGAATGGAAGGGCATCCATTTGGTGGGAGCATTTCAAGCAAGTAAAGAGGATTAGTGAAAGGAGACTTAAGTGGAAACAGTTCAAGAAGTATTTCAAGCAGAAATACCTCTCTGACAGGTATTATGATGACAAGATTAAGGAGTTCGATGAGCTGAGATTGGGACAACAGACCATGGAAGAGTATGCAAATAAGTTTTTGGAGCTGTTGAGGTATGTCAGGTACATTAGAGATGAAAAAGTGAAGGTCCATTGTTTTCTAAGTGGATTGCCTCAGTCTTACAAAGACAGAATTGAGTTTTATGAACCTAGAACTCTTGAAGAAGCAATATGGAAGGCTAAGTATTGCTATGAGCAAAGCAAAGGTAAACTAGATTACCATAAAGCATGGAAGAACAAGAAGAATGAGAAGTTTGACCAAAGAAAGAAAGGTTTCAAACCTTCTAACTGTAGGAATTAGCAGAAGTAGCCATCCCAAGCTGCGAGTAAGCCAGTTGGAGTGATAGGAGAGAATCCTAAGGATCCACAATAGAATAGAGGACCACTTCAATGTTGGAAATGTGGAGGACCCCACATACGTAGAATTTGTCCACTTGAGAATGAGAGTGCAAGGCAATCTTACAACCTTCTATAAGTAGAAATAGTGGGTCAAGCAGCAAGGGCAGTCCCTAGGATTTATGCAACACTGGAGGACTGCCAGGTGGATCACCAGTCAACTGTGGTGGAAGGTGCATGTAAGATTATTGAGCAATCTGTTTCTATTTTGATTGACCCTGGTTCTACTCACAATTACATTACTCCTAGAGTAGTGGAGATTTGTGCCTTTAAGAAAGTAAAGCATAGGAAATCTTGGTTAGTTCAGCCAACCACTGGAACTAAGAGACAGGTTAGTGAAGTGGTAAAGAAATGTCCATTGGTCACTTGTGCAGATCTGAATGTTCTACCACTTGGTTCCTATGATGTTCTCATTGGAATGGATTGGTTAGAAGCTCACAGAGTAAAGCTTGACTGTTACAATAAGACTTTCGAATGCATGGATGAAGAAGGGAACCCAATAGTTGTGAAAGGTATTCCAAAGGTGATTTCAGTAAGGCAGGTTTCTGCAATGTAGTTGAAGAAGTTCTATAGGAAGGGTTGCCAATTGTATGCAGCTCATATTTTGGAGGCAACAGGGGATGAAACTCCTAGGTTGGAGGACTATTAGGCATTACAGGAATTCAAGGATGTGTTTCCTGATGAGATTCCAGGGCTTCCTCCAAAGAGGGACATTGATTTCACAATTGAACTTGTTTCGGGAGCAGCACTAGTGTCCAAGACAACCTACAGGATGAGTACACCGGAGATGCTAGAGTTGAAGATGAAACTACAAGAGTTGTTGGAAAAGAATTATATTAGGCTGAGTGTGTCTCCTTGGGGAGCACCAGTTCTATTTGTAAAGAAGAAAGATGGTACACTCAGGTTGAGTATTGATTACAGACAATTGAACAAGGTTAATGTGAAGAATAAATATCCTTTGCCTAGGATTGATGACCTCTTTGATCAAATGAGAGGAGCAAAGGTATTTTCCAAGATTGACTTGAGGTTTGGTTATCATCAGCCGAGAATCAAGGATGAAGACATTCATAAGATAGCCTTCAGAACAAGGTATGGACGTTATGAGTTTGTAGTGGTGCCATTTGGTCTCACAAATGCACCAGCTACATTTATGTGCCTTATGAACAATGTCTTCAATAGGTATTTGGACAAGTTTGTTCTTGTTTTCCTTGATGAAATTCTTATCTATTCTAAGAATAAAGAGGAGCATGAAGAGAATTTGAGGTTGACATTGCAATTGCTCAGGGAGCATCAGCTGTATGCAAAGATGAGCAAGTGTGACTTCTATAGAGATAGAATTCAGTATTTGGGTCACACTATCTTAGGAGAGGGTATATCCATGGACCCTGAAAAGATTAAAGCAATTATGAATTGGCCTACTCCAAGAAATGTGACAGATGTAAGATCTTTTATGGGACTTGTAGGATACTACAGGAGATTCATTGAGGGATTCTCCAAATTTACACATGCCATCACTTCTTTGCAAAAGAAGGGGATAAAGTTTGAATGGACATCAAGGTGTGAAGAAAGCTTCCAGCAGTTGAAGAATCTTCTCACCAGTGCACCAGTATTGAAAGTTGTAGATCCAGAGAAATATTTTGTGGTGTGTATCGATGCATGCACACAAGGGCTTCGAGGAGTTCTTATGCAAGACAACCACGTGATATGTTATGGGTTGAGAAAGCTGAAGGAGCATGAGAAGAACTATGCCACTCATGATCTAGAGCTTGTAGCCGTAGTACATGCCTTCAAGATGTGGAGGAATTACTTGATGGGTAGAAGATTTGAACTAAGGACAGACCATTGTGGTCTGAAGTATCTATTTGATCAGCCTACTCTGAATGCTAGGCAAGCAAGATGGTTGGAGTTTTTATATGAGTTTGATTTTGAAATCAAGCACATAAAGGGGAAAGAGAATAAGGTAACTGATGAACTCAGCAGGAAGGTGCAGGAAATGCATGTGGCATCTCTTAGTATTTTCCAATGAAAATTGAGGCAACAAATTGTTAATCATGTTGCTAGAGATGAATGGTATGAGCTAGTGATAGACAAATTGTAGCAGCAAAGTCTTGAGAAGAGGTATGAGGGATATAAATTGGAAGAAGATGGACTTCTTACTTATAAAGGTAGAATTTATATTCCAAATGTAGCATATTTGAGGAGAGTTGTTATGGATGAAATCCATCAAACTCCGTATTCTGGTCACCTAGGATACCAGAAGACAATTGCTACAGCCAGAAAATAGTAATTTTGGCCAGGAATGAAAAAGGACATGGCTGAATACATTTCGAGGTGCATGAAATGTCAGCAAGTAAAGGTTGAACATCAACATCCAGTAGGTTTGTTACAGCCTTTGCCAGTTCCAGAATGGAAATGGGAAGTTATTTCCATGGATTTTATTACGGAAGTGCCGATGACTTGGAGACAACATGATTCCATCATGGTTGTGGTGGACAAGTTGACTAAGGCAACACATTTTATACCGGTGAAGTCTACGCATAAGACTGATGACATTGCAAAGATCTTCATGAAGGAGATTTTCAAATTTCATGGATTTCCGAAGGCAATAGTCTCTGACAAAGATGTCAAGTTCACTTCCAATTTTTGGAAGGGGTTGTTTGCAGATTTGGGTACAAAGCTAAACTTCAGCACTGCCTACCATCCTCAGACAGATGGGAAGACAGAGAGGGTTAATTAGGTGCTCGAAGATATGCTTTGCATGTACATGATGGAAAAACCAACCAAGTGGGAAGATTACTTACACTTGGTAGAGTTTGCTTATAACAATGGACAATAGGCATCCTTGGGGATGAGTCTATATGAAGCTTTGTATGGAAGAAGGTGTAGGACACCAGTGACTTGGGATAATCTAGTGAACAGGGTTGTGCTTGGTCTGGAATTGCTCAAGGAAATGGAACAAGAGGTTGTAAAGATCAGGTAGAATCTGAAAGCAGCACAGGACAGACAGAAAAGCTATGCAGATAAGCATAGGGTGAACAAGGAGTTTAGTGTTGGGGATCATGTTTACCTTAGATTGAGGGCAAGGAAGAGTTCCTTGAAGCTTGGAATTTGTGCCAAGATGTCACTAAGATATTGTGGGTCGTTTGAAGTGCTTGAAAGAATAGGACCAGTTGCATATAGACTTGCATTTCCTGCTAGCACTAGAGCTCATAATTTTTTTCATGTTTCTGTGCTTAAGAGATATGTACATGATCCTAACCATGTGATAAATTGGGATGTGATTCAGGTGGAACCTAAGGGAGAGTTCCAAACTGGGCCAATGCACATCCTCTACAAGAAGGTCACAATGCTTCGGCACCGGGCCATAGGGTAGGTAAAGGTGCAATGGGAGCACTACGGACCTAAAGAGGCTATGTGGGAGTTGGAGGATGGCATGCGATTGGAACATCCATTTTTGTTCAATTTTGTGGAACACTGAGGCGGTACCAGTGTAGCATTTTGTTCAAATTTTGTAAAGCACTGAGGATAGTGCTATTGAAGGGGGAGGGGAATGTAACACCTCAGTTTTGACTCCGTTGCATTAAATGTACATGATGGATATATTGCATTTAATCATGGTGTGGAGCTAAAGGAAAAATCCCCACCATCAATTTGGTTGTGTTATGTTTCAGCGATTGGAATCATTTTCGATGGTATATTCTGATATACGACACATATTAGTTTTGGAATCATGTAAATATGCATTTTAATTAAATAAACCCCAACCAGCTATGTCAATGCAAGCATATTAAAAAGGGAATGATTTTCCTAAGGATTGGGGGGGGGGGGGAATTATTGAACCTTGAATCAATGGGGAAAAATCCATGTGACAACTACCCATTTAAAACTTCTGTTGTTAGTTGGGGGTAGTTATGGCTAGGAAGTGGTGGGTGGCAGGACTGTCAGTCCTTGCCCACACGCACACTCCACTAGCATGCTCATTTTTTTACGTGGGTAGGGAAAACACCAGGGGATTCTTCCACTCTCACACTCTCCATGTTTTTTATCATCCTCACGCATAGGCTGGGGGGGATTTCCCATTCTCACACAGAGACATTCTCTCTTCACCTTCTCACGCACAGGATTCTTCATCGTTTTCCCCACGCAGGGAGTTGGAGAAACTGTTACTGTCACCCACGATTTTCCTGTGCATGAGCCATTCACGCTCGGGGCTATGTGTATGTGTGTTTCCCTCACCAACTTGTGGTTCGAGGCCTTATGTTTTCCCTTGTCCAGGATGAGAATCGGATCTTCTTTTCCATTTTCAGACTGTGTGTCTTCCCGTTGTTTCAGTGTTGAATATTGGGGCGGTTGCTTTCCCCACGATTTTGTTGCTGTGGTTTCACCTGTGCTTTGGGCTGCTATGGGTTATGAGTGAGTCGTTTTGGCCACGATAGGGCCAAGAATGACTCAGGGATCTACTTTCCCTGTCCAAGCTATAAATTGCTTATTTTGCTGCGTGTATGCAGTGGTCAGTCTACGGACTGTGTTAGAGTGGGAATGAGGGCTTGGTTTGCTTGATAAACCTGGTGTGTTTGGGAACCACAAAGACAGAGCTAGAGGGTTGGATTTCTTCTCCACAACCCCTGAATAGCACTGGAAGGGAGGTCAGGGCCTGAGGGATTGTGTAGCAGAGAAGGGACTGATTTCCTTGTGTTGGGTGTTTGTGGGTGTCCTAGAAGTCAGGCTAGTTCTAGTGTAGGTGTCCTTAGATCTTCAATGAGCTCACTAACTTAGCATTCAACTTTTCCCAGCTCCTTGATGGCCTGATAAACCCAACTGTGTTGGCTTGGCTGATTTGTGTATCCTTGGCTATGTGTAAGCCTGCTTGTTCCTTATTCTTTGGGGAAATCATGCCCAGCTTGGGGGTGGCAGCATTGCTGAGAGATTAAAGGAGTACGCTGGCCTATGGTTGGGTGGAATGCTGCAGCAACATAGCTGGTTGCAGAACGAGTTCTTTATAAGATAAGTATTCTTGTCTATTTTACTTCTGTAATCATATTTGATGTTTAATGAATGATGATGAACATGTTAATTGCTGGAATGTATGGTTTTGTTTCCGCTGTATGTTAAACAATTATGCATCTCTGCATGTTTTTACTTCCAAGAATTTTTCTTCAGTTTATATATATGTACATGTTCATGGGTATGGTAGCGTCCTCTTCGCCGGTCGGAGGGTCGGGGACGTTACAACTTGTAACTAAGGTAAAATTTGAATTGCACTTCCTCTGATTCTGAAACTTCATCCTGCAGTACCTTGATCTGTAATATTTCCAATGTCATAGGTCTGACCTAAGTTGGCTGATCCAACAAAAAGTTATTGCAAATATACCAAAGCTTCTTATTTTTTTCCTATCTAGAAGAGCGCACTTGTACTATATTCCACGTTCCCACTGTTTTGTTTCTGTATCTAAAAATTCTACCATAGATACCCTGGTTCGTCTTCTTTGAGATTCAGCTTGTCTCACTCCATTTGGATCTCGTGTTCCTTAGATATGACATTTTTCCCAAGAACACATGTTTTATACTAACAATAGGACTAGTAAAAAACCCTAGATTCCTCCGCAATTACCTCTCAAATTGTAATGGATCACGATCTGAATTTTAGACTAGAGATATTTAGGCATGTTTTGGAAGTGGATTTTTACCTTCGATCTCTAAATACTTGTAGAAAATAATTTGTAGTGAAAGTTCCAATATGACTCATTTTGCAGAAGCGAGTCTCGAGGAAAGAGCTCTCATACCAAATGTTATGCAACCAAGTACCAGATATAGCATAAAAAGAGCATAAATAGATAATAAGAGAGTAATCCATGCCTAAAAAATAATAACATATATAAATATCAATCCTCTTTGAGGAAGGAACCTCCTTACATAATGTACTTAGTACACAAGACAAGATAAGATACTATGATGACTAAAATGAGAATATCTCCTTCCTATATATAGGGGATAAAGGTGTACAATAACTGCTAATAAACCCACTAATAGACCCAAGACTACATAAATAATATGCACTGCACCACAATATAGGGAGTAATGCACTAGACTATATGGTGTAATGTGTCATCATTAAGGACTTAACAATTTACACTTTTTATTCTACTCTATAGGAACGACTTGTTAGAAAATAGGACCACAGAGCAATAACCATTTATATAGTTAAATCATTAAACAAGATGCAAAACACATTAAAAAAATTACAGAGAGACAAAGACATAACGTGGTTCACCCAAACAATGGGCTATGTCCACACATAAATTTCCAGTCCTTTTATTACCGTCCAGAAAGATGAAGGGATACAACATGCATCAACACCGCTGCACTTCCTCTTCACACTCTCACAGTCTCTCTCACACAATCATAGAGATTGTTTACCATTCTAAAATACAATACTATATCACGCACATCTGTATTACAATGCTTTTCTTTTATAGGGGAAATACCATGGGAAAATACTACGGTTAACCCAATAACATGGGTCCGCAAAATTGTTGGCCAACAAACATCCCCAAAAAATTATCTTGCGGGATTCACCCCAGAACTCCCATTTCTTATGGGTGCTCACTACGAATCGCCATTCTCAGAGGCACTTCCCCCTAACCCTCGTATCTCGGGGGCATTGTCCCTGAACCCCCTTTTTTAGGGTGCTGCCCCAAACCCCTTTTTTTGGGGTACTGCCTCGAACCCCAAAGTTGGGGAACAAGTGTACAATAAACCTGGGGTAGAAACACAACTGAATAATATCTCTGGATCTGGAAGATCAGGCTCCACAACCAAAAAACTGCTCGACATTCTTATAACAGGTAATTTATTAAGTGTTGTTTTTAACATACAACATGGTTGTTTTTGCAATAGGATTTACATTATCTTAAGAGTATCGTGTATTGACATCTTGTGTTGAAATATATTTGCAGGGACTTGAGATTACATTCGTCAATCGTGAAGAAAAGTATACTAGCTGTCTTCGAAGGTCGTGGCTTCAAAAGGGTAAGCCCTGTGGTCAATGTTTGGGTTCTTGCCCTGCTTGTATCAGGGTTTTCGATTGGAGAAACCCTGAGCTTGGAAGCTCTTCTAGCTTTGTCATTAGCTAAGCAGTCTCTTTTTAAAGATTTTTGTTGTTTTTAACCAAGTCTTCAAACCCTCGCTAGTCAATGGGTAGACCCGGCCGTGAGCTGGGTGTTGTATTTGGTTTAAATGTTCAGCCTTATGGCTTGTTAATGTAAAACAATAGTTTTGTTAAGACAGTTCTGTCTTCAAGCTTGGACTCGATTTACAGTATTACTATTTGATACTCTGTGTACTCAGGGTTTTTACCCTATTTGACTGTGAACGAATATTATTACTGTTAAATGTATTTCATAATAGATTTTTTGTTGATGTATTAAGACTTCCACTCAGTCATGGATAGTTTATAAATTTTACTTGTTAATCAGGTGTCCGAGCTAGGGTTGTTCCTAAAGGAAACCTTTGTTTAAATAAATTCTTCAATTTATTTTAATAGGTTCCGTTACTTTGTTAACTTTGTTTTTAATTAGGTTTATAGTGATAAGTAAATTTCCAGTTAGACATTACATTTGTCTTTTTCATTTGTCCTTAATGGACTGTAAATAGTTTCTATTAGTTTAAATGTTTGTCATTTGTGAATATAATATTTGTTTAGGGTTTCGACCCTGTAGTTTACTTTTACAGGTTTAACCTATTTGTAATTTTAAAAATAGTTGTGTTCATAAACAAACATTTATTTATAAGTTAGTTATTATCATATTCTATTTGTTTTATTTAATAAATGACAGATAGGGTTTATTCAGAGTTCTTTGAAAGGATGAACATAAACTCTGTAACTTAGTTTGTTCTTTATAATTTAATTATTTTGATAACACCCTACTTGGATTTGAATATTTGTAGACTTAGTTTAGTTGATAATATTAGTAAATAAACTAAGTATTTATAGTTTAATTCTTTATTTAGCTGAATGTAATAAAGTGGTTTGACAGGGTTATTTCTACTGCATTTGCAAATAGTTATTAAATCAACACAAAGAAACATATATATATATCATGACACAGTTTCACCTCCAGCATATTTTAACTTAAAATAAAAAGAAGAATAAGCTACTATATGTAACCACAATATCTTAAGTACTAGAGTATTTTCTTATCATAATAATTCTTTTACCTATACTAGTTTACTACTATTTCTTTTCCAGTGCATTTACATAAATAAACTTGTAAAAACAATAACATAGATAACTAGATTATTGTTCTTTCCTAATAATAATCTACATTCCGAAATAATTTACTCTTCTATTAAAAATGCAGAACCACATCTATTGAGTTCAGTCTCGTATCATTCTCTTCATCTACTTTAAATACTCTATCTGTGATGGAGTACGGTCTGGTCCTTCCAGACGTGGAAAAACAAAGATTAGAATTATTTTTCATCTATTCAGATTCATTCCTTCACTAATCCAAAATATTACTAACTCTAACATTTTACAACAAAATATTTAACATTCATTTAGCAGTTAGATTCACATTTAACCATATAACACAGTAAAACAAAGATTGTAGAACCTGATTAGGATGGACAACAACATCGTTAGGAGGCCGTTCCTCCCTACCAAACTCGTGGATATCGCTCAAACAATGCTTCCTCAGGACCCCCGAGCCTGTTCCTGGTCTTCTTGGCTAAAAACTGGTGGAGCAAGCAAACAATAGACTAGTCCAATGACTCAATAATCACTCTGCACTCAGCAGTAAGATTCTTCAGCTGAAAAGTTGCACTAGATCACTTAGAATTTAACCCCTCAAACTCTTTCCACAATTCCCTTCCATTGAATTTATCTAAAGTACATTCACCTGAATGATCACTAAGGCTAGAATGAGCCGCCTGAGCTCTCTTCAATGGGCATTTTTATAAAGATTTCCTAGGTATTTTGGGTCAATTGTCATTTATTGAGCCACCTGCTCTGGCACCACTTTCTTGGGGGATCATGACCCCAAATGTAGGGAGGTTTCCACCTGCAACAGTTGGAAGTGGTTTGAGGATGCTGCCACATGTTTGTTTGCTCTCCACCCAGTCTCCTCCACCAATTTAACCAGTAAACACTCTTTTAATAGATCTCTTAAGCTGTTGTCTCCACCTTTATTTATTTATAATTCAGAATTACATTAAATATCCTTGACTCTGCTGAGTCATCAATTACAACTTAGCATAAAATTTAACATATTGTCCTTAAATAAAATCAAATAAGATAATATTGTTTTTGCAAAATTGGGGCATGTGACATACACACCCTCTTAGAACATAACATTGTCCTCGATGTTATTTATTCCTCATCCTCATAATTCCCTTGGAACAAAATTGGATATGCCTCTCGCATATTACTTTCCAATTCCCAGGTGGCTTCCTCTGGACTAAGGTGCTTCCATTACACCTTCACCTGTCCAATGGTGCGGTTCTGAAGTGTGATCTCCCTTCGCCCGAGGATACAGTCTTGTTCCACCAGAAAATATTCGTCTGGTTACACCTGTACATCATTCCAGTTAACAACATGAGTAGCGTCATGAACATATTTCTTTAATACAGAAATGTGAAAAACATTATGTACTCTTAAATTGGGTGGTAATGCTAATTGATAAGCTACTTGTCCAATCCTAGATAGATTTTCAAATGGACCACAGTAATGAGGTGCTAATTTTGCATAACTCCCCAATCTCAGATAGCTCTTTTTGGGCCTCACCTTGATGAACACATGTTCACCTAATTGAAACTCCTTTGGAGTTATTTTAAGGTTTGCTTGAATTTTCTGTTGATCTTGTGCAACTTTCAAATTACCTTGTACCTGCTTTACAATTTCTTCCATTTCCTTTAACAGTTCAGGACCTGGTACCAATATATCCATCAGATTACTCCAAGAGATAGGAGTATTACATTTCATTCCATACAAAATTTTGAAAGGACTAAATCTGGTTGATGCCTGATAATTATTATTATAAGCAAATTCTACCAGATGTAAATAATCCTCCCATTTACCTAGCTGGTCTTTCACATACATTCTTAATAAATCTTCTAGTACTTGGTTTACTCTTTCAGTTTGTCCATCTGTTTGAGGATGGAATGAAGTACTAAAATTTAATGTAGTGTTTAATCCTTTAAATAGGGACTTCCAAAAGTTTCCTGTAAATTTAGGATCTCTATCTGAGATTATGACTTTCGGTATTCCATGCAATCAAAAATATATTTTAGAAAGATATCAGCTATGTTTGCAGCTTTATATGTAGTTTTAACAAGTATAAAGTGAGCTGCTTTACTTAACTTATCGACTACTACCATGATAGAGTCATTTAAATTTTGATTTCTAGGAAGTCCAGTAACAAAATTGAGACTGATTATCTCCCATTTCCAGCTAGGAATGGGTAATGGATGAAGTAATCCGGATGGGTGTTGATGTTCAGTTTTCACCTGCTGACATTCAAAACACCTAGCAATATATTCTGCTACGTCAGTTTTCACATTTGGCCAAAAATATTCTTTTCTTAACATAGTTATAGTCTTTTCTTAACTTTAGGTACATTAGGTACATACACTCTGTCTTTATACAGTAAAAATTCCTTTCCATTCAAACTGTACCCTTTATTTAAGCTTTCTGTTGGATTTTCTTTTGTTTTAGCTTGTAAATTTTGGTAAATTTCATCTTGTTCTATTCCTTCTTTAAGCTGTTCATCCAGATCTATAGTATAAGTGCTGATAACTGCCACCAAATTCAGCCTTGCATTCCTACTTAAATCATTAACAACTTTATTTTCTTTACCTTTAATGTGCTGAATTTCAAAATTATACTCGCTTAGAAAATCTAGCAACCTAGCTTGTCTGGCATTTAGATTAGGCTGATTTAACAGATACTTTAGTCCTTTATTATCAGTCATTAAAATAATTTTTCTGCCAATTAGGTGATGTCGCCACATCTTTAGAGCATGTATAACAATTGCTAATTCCAAATCATAAGTTTCATAATTCTTTTCATGAATTTTTAATTTTCTTGACTCATAGGCAATAACATGCCCTTCTTGAGTTAGAACACCACTTAAGCCATCATTGCAGGCGTTAGTGCACACTACAAATTATTTATTTGGATAAGCTATTCTTAAAATAGGTGCACTGGTTAATAAAGTTTTTAACTTTTTAAAGCTTTTCTCACATTTCTGGTTTCAATCAAACTTCTTTCATTTCTTCTACAAAGAAGTTATTGGATTCACGATCCTCGAAAAACATTCAATGAACCTTCGGTAGTAACCGGTAATTCCCATGAAAGATCGAACATCAGTTACATCCTTAGGAACCGACCAATCTTCGATCGCCTTTATCTTTTCGGGATCTACTGAAATCCCTTCCTTGGTCACCACATGACCTAAGTACTAAATCTCATGCTTGAAGAAATCACATTTACTAAACTTTGCAAAGAGTTGATGATCTCGTAACTCTTGCAAAACAATTTTTAAATGTTCTTTATGTTCTTCTTCATTTTTTGAATATATTAATATATCGTCGATGAACATGACTACAAACTTATCTAGATACTTATGAATAAAGTTGTTCATTAAACACATAAAAATAGCTGGGGGATCAGTAAGCCCAAATGGCATGACGACAAACTTGTAATGGCCATATCAAGTTCTAAAAGCTGTCTTCATCTTTAATCCTAACTTGATGATATCCAGATCTTAAATCTATTTTCGAAAACACCGTGGCTCCACGTAGTTGATCAAACAGATCATCTATGCGGGGAAACGGGTATCGATTTGTAACGGTCATCTTATTCAACTGACGGTAATCTATGCAAAGTCGCATGGTTCCATCCTTTTTCTTATCGAAGATGACAGGTGCCCCCCAGGGAGACACACTAGGTCGAATATACTTTTTATCAATTAGTTCTTTTAATTGATACTTTAATTCATTAAGTTCAAGTATGTTCATTTGATAAGGGGCCTTTGAGCTAGGTATTGGACCAGGTACCAGCTCAATGGTAAAATCCAATTCCTTTTTCAGAGGTAGTCCTGGAATTTCTTCTGGGAATACATCAGCATACTCTCTAAAACTGGTATGTCTTCCAATTTTAATTTATTTGTCTTATTTAGATTCTCCTCATCAGATATTGTTACTGCATATGCTTTGCAACCCTTCCTAACAACTCTCTTAAGCTATAGAGAAAAAATTTGCTTTATAGTGGTTTTTCTAGGGATTCCTTTTACACTTACTGGTTTTCCATCACTGTTTAAACACGTAAAGGTTTTATCATAACAATTTAAAATTACCCTATGTTGTTCTAACCAATCCATACCGATCAGTAAATCATAAGAACCAAGAGGCAACACATTAAGCTTTACAACAGTTTCAAAATGATCCATAACTACTGCACATTCTTTTACAAAAAAAGTTACCTTCCTTTTAGCACCAGTGGCTAACTGAACCAACCAAGAATTTTCAAATTTTTCAACAGGAAACTTACATTTTTCTACCATTTTAGGTGAAATATAACTGAGACTAGCTCTAGGAGCAATCAAAATAGTTATAGGGGTTTGATTTATCATACCTTCTACTTCCACCATGGAAGTTTGATATTATGCTTGTCAATTCTCCAAGGCTGCATTGATTCTGGGCATAGTACTCACTAATTCTCCAACAATCATCTCCTCCTATATGGTATGAATATTACTGACAGTCTTTTTCCGATTAGGACATACTGATGCATAGTGTGGGCCATTACACTCCCAACACTTTATAGGTTCTTTGCGCTCAAAATTCTTGGTGTAATTACCATGGTTATTAGCAAATTCTTTACCCTTAGAATTATTCTGATTGCTTGGTGAATTATTCTTATTTCCATGGAAATTCTTGTTAGGAAAATTTATGGCCTTGTTGTTCTTAGAATTTTTGTTGGGCACAAAATCTTTCTTCTTTTGATCATACTGGTTATTATTTTTCTCGGCCTTCCAGTTGGCCATGCTTTCCTTCTTCCGATTCTATTGAAAATAGAAGTTAACTTTCCTCATAGCTTCTTCCAAAGTCTTTGGATTGTCATATTCAATCCTGTCCTTAATATGATAAGGTAGACAACTGAGGAATCACTGTACCTTCGGTTTTTCATCTACAAGGTATGGAACATACCAGAGTAGACTTAAAAACTTGCTGTTTAAATATTTCATTGTCATTGATCCTAATTTAAGCTCATAAAATTCTTTTGCTCTCTCTTCATAGTATTGCTCAGATAGAAATTTCTTTTTAAACTATCTCTTGAAGGTACTCCAATTTACATTCTTCTCTTTTATTCCCTTAACTCTCTTCAAGTCCTGCCACCAAATGTCAACCTTTCCTGAGAGATTGTAGATAACCATTCTAGCCTTTAATTGGTTAGAATATTTATATATCTGGAAGTACTTCTTCATCCCAGATAACTAGGATTCCGTTTCCTCCCCCTTCTCAGTCTCTCCATTAAATGTTGGTGGTTTTATCTTTTTGAATTCCCCAGAAATTTCCTCATAAAGTTTGTATTTCCTCTTTTTAGTGTAATGGTTGTCATCACTACTATCACTAGTAGAATGGAAATTTCATTGTTCACCAAACACCTCTGAAGATTAACTGCTTTCATTTTTAGTATGTTTCATCTTTTTAAATTTATGTTGATGACTTGTATCTTCTGATTTAGTTCTTCTACCCCTACCCTCAGTTTGAAACCTTTCTATTAGGATCTGATTCAACTCTTCCTGAGCCCTCAAAATTCTTTCATTCTCTCGTTTTACAGATTCCATTTCAGATTTTAGGTCTTTTACTGTTTGTTACAGTTCTAAGGAATTGGTGGTTAAATATTCTGGTATAGGATCTCTTGGTAAATTTTCTGGTTCAGTAAATGGAGATTCCTCCTCTGCATATTCCTCCAGCCTTTGCATACCTGTTTGTTAAACTTTAGAAACAATTTCTCTGTTGAATAACATTTAAAAGAAAATACATCAGCATAATAATTCAATTTACTATTTCATAAAAGCTAGTTGGGCTTCATCAAGGCCTAGTGTTTGAACCTTGCGCTCTGATACCACATGTCAAAACCTCAAATTTTGACAAAAAATTAAAATTTTGAGATAACATAAGATGCTGAATCTGTAGTTTACTAATAGCTAACATAAGATGCTGAATCTGCGGTTTACTAACACCTAGTGGTTTGCAGAAAAAGAAATAGTCTAACTATTAGTTTACATATTTTCAAACTTCGTTAACTAAAACAGTTTCCTTTTCGTAACATAAATAAGGTTTACTTGCGTATTGTTTTATTTCTTTTTACTAATGAGTATTCTTTATGACAAGTAGGTGGAATCTAACTTTGAATCCTGGGCTTACTTAGCATTTATGCTAACGCAGAAAGATTACTGGTTCTTACAGGTTTACAGGTATGATCAAACAAGTAAATGTTTTAAATTCATAAAATATCAAGAAGTGTTTCTATTTGCAATTAAACTGCTTAGTAGATCAGCTGATAAATTCCAAGCAACTTCAATGAGGTAAAGTAGTTTGTTTTCTTCAGTTATTCTTTGTAAGCAAGTTCAAATAAAAGAGTTCCTATATTTATCGACCTAGCGAAAGTAAAGATACTTACTGTGACTTTAAACTTGTAATCTTTGTTACATAGTAACTTCTACTTTGATATACATATCTTGCAATGTTATACTTATGGTACTATTGTATCATATACATTATCACTTTATTAACTTGAGTATCAAGTTGATCGATAATTGCATTCTGTAGGGAAACTTACATCCTGTAAACTTGTTGATATTATAAATTTGATTGGTGTAAAACAACTGCATCGTTTCACATGGAAAACTATTTGCCTTTACTTCTTAAATCTAAGTCAATCCATGTTGTTCCAATTGATTATGGACTTGAGTAGGATTATTCCATATTATTTTCATTATTACTATAACGCCCTTCTTATATTAAGTTACTGTTTATAACAGCTTTCAAGGTAGATATTTCTATAATGATCAACATTTATCCTATGCTAAGTTCGAGTTATCTTGTATAAACACAATAATAACATACCCATAAATAATCCTGATAATTTACTATCAATTCACATGTTGGAAGCAACTAGTGACTATGAAGATCTAAACCAAATTGAACATTGTAAAAGAATTTGTGAATATAAATTCCTTTATTATGCTATCCAACTCATTTTGATTTCATAAATTATAACCATTCGAGTGTTGGTTTATAAGTAATGAGTTTGTATTAAATATATGCATATATATCATGGTTAGGTAATTATATGAGCCTACTTGTTGTAAGCATGATTGAAATCGGGATTAACCAAAGCTTAATTGGTGATCACCTTTTTGCTAGCTCAACGTTAACTTAACGTTGTTATCCAAAGGCCAATGATGAGTTATCAAACCATATGATAAGCAATACCTATGATTTACGATGTGTTCAACAAAGGCATACATTATAGTTTTATGCATCGTTTGAAAAGAATCATTGTTTAAATGATTGAAAATATTTGAAACGCAGGTGACTATAGAACTTGACCCACGCATGGCTTGATTTTCTTGTGGGCACGTGGTCATCTCCTAGCCATGCATTGAAGATATATAATTGGTGCAACCCTAATCCTTTGTTATTCTTTCTCCGTAGTTCTTGCTGGCCTTCGGGCTGTCTGCAAGTCTCATGGCTGCTGTGAGTGTTCTCTCTGCTCCATCTTGCTCCAACGCTTAAGTGTAGCGTGCTGTGGCCTCCGGTGTTCAGTCTTGTTGCCATTTCTTCGTGCTTGTGGGTTTATACTCTGCAAGAGTCTGTTGGTTTCATTGCACTTGGTTTGCGGCCTGTCTATACTCCATTTTTCTACTTCCATGGCCTGTCACTGCTGTGCAAAGCAGAGACTTTACTTGCTGTTGGAATGTGCTTGCCATCATCGTAGGGTTTGGAAAACTGTGTGCACACGTTGCTGTTGGTGATAGTTTCCACACAAAACTGCTTGACATTCTTATAATAGGTAATTTATTAAGTGTTTTTTTAACATACAGCATGGTTGTTTTTGCAATAGGATTTATATTATCTTAAGAGTATCGTGTATTGACATCTTGTATTGAAATCTCTTTGCAGGGTCTTGAGATTACATTCGTCAATCGTGAAGAAAAGTATACCAGCTGTCTTTGAAGGCCGTGGCTTCCAACGGGTAAGCCCTGTGGTCAATGTTTGGGTTCTTGCCCTACTTGTATCAGGGTTTTCAATTGGAGAAACCCTGAGCTTGGAAGCTCTTCTAGCTTCGTCATTAGCTATGCAGTCTCTTTTTAAAGGTTGTTGTTGTTTTTAACAAGTCTTTAAACCCTCACTAGTCGATGGGTAGACCCGGCCATGAGCTGGGTGTTGTATTTGGTTTAAATGTTCAGCCTTATGGCTTGTTAATGTAAAACAATAGTTTTGTTAAGACAATTTTGTCTTTGAGCTCGAACTCGGTTTACAGTATTACTATTTGATACTCTGTGTACTCAGGGTTTTTACCCTATTTGACTGTGAACGAATATTATTACTGTTAAATGTATTTCATAATAGATTTTTTATTAATGTATTAATACTTTCACTCAGTGATGGATAGTTTATAAATTTTACTCGTTGCTCAGGTATCTGAGCTAGGGTTGTTCCTGAAGGAAACCCTTGTTTAAATAAATTCTTCAATTTATTTTAATAGGTTCTGTTACTTTGTTAAATTTGTTTTTAATTAGGGTTACAATGATAAGTAAATTTCCAGTTAGACATTACATTTGTCTTTTTCATTTGTCCTTAATGGATTGTAAATAGTTTCTATTAGTTTAAATGTTTGTCATTTGTGAATATAATATTTGTTTAGGGTTTCAACCCTGTAGTTTACTTTTACAGGTTTAACCTATTTGTAATTTTAAAAACAGTTCTGTTCATAAACATATATTTATTTATAAGTTAGTTATTATCATATTCTATTTGTTTTATTTAATAAATGACAGATATGGTTTATTCAGAGTTCTTTGAAAGGATGAACATAAACTCTGTAACTTAGTTTGTTCTTTATAATTTAATTATTTTAATAACACCCTACTTGGATTCGAATATTTGTAGACTTAGTTTAGTTGATAATATTAGTAAATAAACTAAGTATTTATAGTTTAATTCTTTATTTAGCTGAATGTAATAAAGTGGTTTGACTGGGTTATTTCTACTGCATTTGCAAATAGTTATTAAATCAACACAAAGGAATATATATATATGTGTGTGTGTGTGTGTGTGTGTGTGTGTGTGTGTGTGTGTGTGTGTGTATCATGACACAGTTTCACCTCCAACATATTTTAACTTAAAATAAAAAGAAGAATAAACTACTGTATGTAACCACAATATCTTAACTACTAGAGTATTTTCTTATCATAATAATTCTTTTACTTGTACTAGTTTACTGCTATTTCTTTTCTAGTGCATTTACATAAATAAACTTGTAAAAACAATAACATAGATAACTAGATTATTGTTCTTTCTTAATAATAATCTACATTCTGAAATAATTTACTCTGCTATTAGAAAATGCAGAACCACATCTATTCAGTTCAGTCTCTTATCATTCTCTTCGTCTACTTTAAATACTCTGTTTGTGCTGGAGTACGGTCTTTTCTAGTGCATTTACATAAATAAACTTGTAAAAACAATAACATAGATAACTAGATTATTGTTCTTTCTTAATAATAATCTACATTCTGAAATAATTTACTCTGCTATTAGAAAATGCAGAACCACATCTATTCAGTTCAGTCTCTTATCATTCTCTTCGTCTACTTTAAATACTCTGTTTGTGCTGGAGTACGGTCTTTTCTAGTGCATTTACATAAATAAACTTGTAAAAACAATAACATAGATAACTAGATTATTGTTCTTTCTTAATAATAATCTACATTCTGAAATAATTTACTCTGCTATTAGAAAATGCAGAACCACATCTATTCAGTTCAGTCTCTTATCATTCTCT